>CAUYON010094553.1:0-10588 GCA_963573935.1 Arctocebus calabarensis | reverse complement strand
AAGACATTGATACTCTACATTTAATAAGTTTCCCCAGTACCCTGCTAAGATGCACCATAGGTGTGATCCCACCAATTGCCCTCCCTCCACCCATACTCCCCCCTCCCCTCCCCTCCCTTTCCCCTTTCCCTGTATTCCTATACTATAATTGGGTTTTAGCCTTCATATGAAATATTTTAAAAGAATGTCCAAGCCATAAGTTGTAGTGAGCATTAAGAATCAAGCCAGTAAGAGAAGAATGAGATTGTAGTGGAGTGGGTAATATTGTAGCCAAAAAGAAAATAGAATCCAAGGGCCAGGGGTCTGATTGGTATTAGAATAAAAAATTAGCATGGACACTAAGTGAGTCAGTGGCAATTACTACACAAGTTGGTGAAAGGTTCTAGCTTGTTACTTTTGGCTTTTAGCTGTAGAGTTTTTTTTTATATTTCAGACATGTCAGGTTTAGTTAAGGCTATGGTTTGTGGTAGAAAAAAGTAATCATTATTATTAATTAAACATCAAGTATAATTCAGTCACTGACTCTTAACATAATAATACCTAAAAAGCAATTTTAATTGTACAGAATATGCTGTGTTGAAGGGACTATGGCAAGTTAAAATATGGAGAGTTAGGAAGGTTGAATTTCAGTAACTGGCTCAATGTTGTCCAGCTACTATACAGTAGATTTTAAATTAGAGCCCAGTTCTACTGACTCCCCCAGCTTCCCTCTTTCTACAAAGCAACTGCTTCTTAACTCTGAATGTCATCAAAAATAATCACTCCTGAGTGATAAGACAAATCCATTTGGTTAACTTGTCATTTTCAATATAGATATCTTGGCATCTATGTTAAAGAAAACATAATAGCATTATTTCCCCATCTGCATAATTTCTCTTCTATCTACCTGTCTCAATTTAATTAATAACTTCACCAGTGGAAAAGAGAATGAAGAATGTCATGCAACTCCAGCTCTCTCTCTGTCTTTTTTTTTTTTTTTTTGTCACCTTGAGGAAAACTTTCCGAAAGTTTTCTTCCCACGTTGGTATAGTAATGAATTAACATTCTCTGACAGTAGACGTATGCTTCTATTGTCATAATTATACAAGATACAAAGTCCAAAGCAAAATTACATCAAATACAGAGCAGATCTATTATTTGCAAGACCACATGAAGGATAGGTCAATTTAAGAGAATGATAGCTTATTTTTGTATGTGGTGTTCAAATACTTAGCTTTTGAGATACTTAAGTAGCACAAGTATTAAAAGTAGATAATGCAAGGCATTATTCTTGGGCTGTTAGAATTTATTTGCAGTTTTCTTCCATTTAAGAAGTGATTTTTCAGAATTTATGAAAGAAAATAAAAGTGACTTTCATTTGAGCATCTCCTTTTGTCAGGTACTTTTGTAGGTACCTTATTTTATGGAAGAGGAAATACAAACTCAGAGGGGGTAAGCTATTGTCTGAAGTTACAGAAACTCTGTGGCAGAAACCAAGATTTATACTCAGATCAATTCCAATGTAAAAGCCTACTGTTCCTTAAAAGTTTGTATTCATAAACAAAATTATTTACATGTTGGAACTCTACATTTAAAATTGAAGGCAAACTATTATTTATTTTTCTGGAATGGTATTTGAGTAGGCTTCATTCACTCAGCCATTCAGAAAATATCTTTTTTGTGTTTCAAATACATGCCAAATATTTGGCTATATACAAACACTATAGCATTGAAATTAATACAACATTCTGGAAACTCATGGAGTGTACATGTTAGGTAGGGGAGACATACAGTAAAATAGATAACAAAGTGTATGGGAGATACTTTAAAGTTCTAAATGTAATCATATGTAATAATCTTTTTCAAAAGTTTGCTGTTAGTAGACATTTTGGTGTTTTAAAACAATATAAAGTTATACAACTATTTAATAACGGATACTGAATTCTTTTTTCATGCATAGTATCTGCAAGTTTGTTTCACTTTACAAAAGCATATTGTTGTTATTGTCAGATAATATGTAATAGCTGTTAAATGACAAAAGAGAAAATCCTCTAATAATGTCTGAAAAATGATATTTTAAAGATTATAGCAAAGTTCTTTGGATTACTGAGATAATTCCTTTGATATGCAAAGAAAAAAAAACCAAACAAATAGAACAGCTACTTTTTGTCTGTATTTTAGATACCCCTCTATCTGTACTTACATCAGTGCTATTAAGTAGTTCAAATGAATTAGTTAAACAAAAATACAACTAATGGTACTTGGAAACTAGGAAAACTTTTGGTAAGAAGAACAAAGATGCATCAAAAATCTAAATCAATTCATTAGGAAATGAGCTAAAGCTGTTCAATCATCTGTTTAAAATAGCCCTCAAGAGCATAGTTCTTGTTGGAATAAATGAAAATACTTCAGTTTGGAAATTATACCTTCTAAAAGACAACCCAATTCAAACCTGTTTTATTATTTGTTTTACAGAGCCCAAACCAGATGCAAACAGTGTAAAGACATTTAATAATTTTTTTGTGTGTGGAAACTAACAGTGGAATAAAGCTCACTGGTCATTACTCTGGCTTGCCGGGAATTCTGTTTATTTTTACATTTGTTTATAAATACAGAAAATAGAGGAATCGATATGCCACAATCACAGTTGTTCATCACCTTTCATTTTCCATTTCTCTTACTTTCTTTTGCCCCACAGAATGGATTTCTCCTCTTATTCCTTTTAAGTCAAATAAAATGGCTCTAAATGGTAGGAACATCATCCGTCAACTCTGTTTTCTCCATTACACAAGACATAACTTCACATGCAAAATTACTCCATCAGGGGATTGTGATTTGAAAGCTCCCTAAGTCCACTGTGGGAAAACAATCAAGAGGACATGTGATTGAAAAAGCTCCAAATTGCTACGTGTGAAGCTACATATGCGAGATAAATATGTCGATGTTTCTGTTTACTGTTATTTTTCTCTTTTTAAAGAAATATTTTTAATATGAAATGTTTTCATTTCTTTATTAAAATGAAAGTTCAAAAGTGCCTGGATTATAGCTGATATTTTTATGTCACAGTGTGCTCATATCAATTTAGTTTTCTAGGAAAATCTTTTAGTTTTTATCTCAGAGAAAGACAAAACTACAATGGAATAACGTACTTATTAAAAATAATCACATTATAGTTATAAAGTTCTTTGAGTTTATGGAATCTATTGTGATTTGGGGATAAATTAAAACAGATTTTTTTCCTAATGTGTTTTTATTTTTCACATTACATATGGCAGTTTTATTTTTCATGGGGCGGGGCACGGTCAGGCAGATTAGATCAGAAATGCAAAATTGCATTTAGTTGTTTTCAAACAGCCAGGAAATGGTAGCCATCATCAACCTATGTCCAAAGATGCATCAGTGCAAGGAGAGTTTATCTTCACCGAGAATGGCAGAGAAGACTGTGTGTTTCTAATATACAATAGGCCCAGAAATCAGATCAAATTGTCCATTAAATACACCATGTCAGCTTCTCAAGAAAATTTAAAAAAGATGGCCTTTCTATAGTCCTAGCAGGTTTAGGATAACTTAACAGCACTAAAGTTAATCGTTCTCAAGCTGGGTGTTTCCACTCCGCCTCCTGATGTTTCCACCCTGCGGACTCCCAGCCATGTGTGGAGAAATGTCTGATTGTCACTTTTGGAGGTGCTACTAGCATCTAAGGGGTAGAGGACAGATAACACACAGGACAGCCCCCACAACAAAACATTGTCTGGCACAAAATGTCAGAAGCAACGAAGAAGCAACCCTGAAAAGGTAGAGAAGGTCTTGTTCTTGCCATCATCAAGGCCAGTTAAAGAGTTCTAGAGAGTCTGTCTTTTCCATAAACATCTAACAGCACATCAGATGTTTATTAGTTTATAACAACTAGTGCATAAAAATAAACAGGGAGGAAACCAAAACTGTATGATTAAGCACAATTTTAGAACTTTTTTTTAAAGGCATTTTCATGCTTCTCTTGTCTTGTACATATTTCCATGAGTCTCCATTTTCCTATGTGCCACGTCATTGTGTGGTTCCTAAGCTAACAATGTTTATTTGGCTAAATGATCAGAGAATCCTGACACATAGATAAAGGTTTGACATTTCTGATTAGAAGGTAAAGTTAATCCCTTGGATAGATTCATGCATCTTTGACTATGGCCCTTTTTCATGTTTTCAAATGGCCAAAAAGGAAAAGAAATTCACCCAAAATTTTTCATGGAAAATGTTTATCTATCACAATGGTTCTCAACTTTCCTCATGCCGTGACCTTTTAATACAATTCCTCATGTTGTGGCGACCCCCAAACATAAAATTATTTTTCTTGCTACTTCATAACTGTAATTTTGCTACTGTTATGAATTATAATGTAAATATCTGATATTTGGGAGACCCCCCCCAAAGGGTCACAACACACAGGTTGAGAACCGCTGATCTATCACTTGTGTGAATAAAAAAAACCTATTTGTTAATTGCCTTGCATATACATTGGCAATATGATACTTGTCAGAATATTTTAATTAAGTCGTCAATAAATGTTGTAGGAACCTACAGAATACACATAAAATGTGATGAGTTAAGAATTGCGGGTTATTTATAAAAAAGTAAGATTCAAGTTTATTTTCAAAATCTTATGCTATCGTGTAATATTTTGAGTGACCTACCATCACTGAAAATATTTTCATATGAAAAAGGAAAAAAATTCTAATGATTCATCTATCCATTAATTCATTTAAGAAATATTTACCATAACATTCTTCCAGGCTTTCCTTGGCTATATGCAGATGCATCTAAGCAGTCTGCAGACGAGGGCAATACAGTTGGATATAAACTTTCTGTGAAAGCAAAAAATCATTTTTGGTGGTTTATTCAATGTTGTATTTTTACAATTACTAGAATGGATCTGGGATACCCAAAGGCTAATACATATTTTTTGAATTAGCACATATATTAATAAATCTATGTAATGTGATGGGCATTCACTTGGTGCATCAGCGGGTTAGAGAAAGAAGCAACGTACGTAGGCAGGCACACCAGATGGGCTTTATGAGTAAGGTAGCATTTGACCTGGGCCTAATAAAATGAAAATGTCTTGAAAAATAATGGAAAGTCGAGGAGGGGTGGATGATCCCAGACAAGAAGAAGCATTTGTTTTTTGTATGAATTAGGCTCTGAAGGATAAAGCACTCCTGATGACAGACAGAAAAGACTATTACAAATGTGGGTCTGCAGTTCAAGAAAAAGGCAAGGGGCTAGAGATACCGACTGAGGAAGTAGCTACTCCAGAGTAGAAAAAGCAGCTTAAGAGTAAAAGGCATATTCGAGTGAGAAAAAAGAAGAAGGGAGAGGGAGTGACTAACAAAAAGAGAGGGAGAGAAAATTTAAAATGGAATGTCAGAAGAAATGAGGGATAAGGGTGTGGATCCCCATACATACACAGGGTCATGAGATTCAAGGCAAAAAAATTATTTCCAAAAGAAATTATTGGTTTATAGTGACAAATGAAAAGTCAAAGAAGATGAGGCTTTGAAAGCCCAATGGATTTTTCATTAGGAGGCCAATATTTCATGCACATGTTTCAGGTAAAAGAAAGATGCAAGGACAAAGGTCAAATGAAAGAGACGTGCGATTTCACTCCTCTTCCCTCCATTGCTCTCCTAGTTCACAGCCTCGTGATATTTTACTTGGGCTGCAGCCATAGCCTCCTAAATGGCCCTTCTCTGGCGGAATGCCTTTTAACGCACAGCTGCAATGTGAATCTTGTCAAAGCTCAGATTTGAACATATTATTCCCTGGCTTAAAACCCATCACCAACTCCTCATTTTTTATAGCCCCAAATTTTTATCCTGGCATTCAAAGTCCTTAATTATCTCCTTCTATTTTCTTATCTTATTTTTATAAGTTTATCACAGTTTGAGTAATTATGTAACAGGTGGTTCTCTGTAGCTACTCCATTATTTCTTGTCTCAATGTCTTTTTTTCATGTTTTTATTTCACTTCTCTTGGAATAGCATTATTTTCATTTCTAAAAGTCAATACTTGAGGCATGCTTTGCTCTCCTCAATTCTTCCTACCTAAAGATTATTTTCATTTTCCACTCTTTGAAATATTTTTGAACATCCTTCATGGCTTTATGTCCTTATTTCTTTATCGCATTTCTCTGTTTTAATTGATTAATTGTTTGCTTGGAATCCATTCCCCAAGCTGTGTTAATGGCAGCCTAGTTTAGATCAGGTAAGGGCTCAATCATATATTTCATGTAGGATTCTCTCCATTCTCATGACCATTGTGAATTGTCTGGTGATCCCAGTGAGCAAGGCTGGGCAAATGATCATCGGCCACTAGTCTTTTCCTGAAACTGTAAAGAATGACATGTTCCCTTTCTATGGGGGATCCCTAAAATGGGATAATCAAAGCCTCAGGCTGATGTGTCCATGAAAAAGGCCTGCCTGAGAGTCAAGTCAGTACAGGGGATAATGGAGTTGAAAATAGATGGGAGATGAAGACAAGTTATATGCCAAATAACAGATGTTGGGACTCTAAATTCAGGGATCCTCTATCATTGAATTCCACAAAAGTGTCATTTATTTGTGCTCTATGTGAATGATACCTCCCAAAATTGTGTCATGTGTCAGAATGACAATCTAGTTATCTGACACAATAATTTCTATTCTGGGGAGGCACCTGTGGCTCAAGGAGTAGGGCACCTGCCTGCCCATGTACTGGAGGTGGAGGTTTCAAACTCGGCCCTGGCCAAAAGCTGCAAAAAAATAATACATATTTTATATATATATATATTAAGAATAAGAATAAATAAACAAATTTCCGTTCTTACATCAATCTAGCTCCTTTCAGTTCCAGTCCTTGTTATTTACAAATAAATAGGCAAATATACAATACATTTATATGTAGTTTTCAAAGATATTTCTTCAACTAGAGAAGGCGTTTTCTCTCTCTCTCGCTCTTATTTTTCCATTGTTGAGATAGTTCGCATGCTGTCACCCAGGCTGGTGTGTAGTGAAGTGTCCAGAGCTCGCTGCTGCATCAAACTCTGAGGCTGAAGGCATCCTCCTGTCTCAGCCTCCCTGCCTGTGGCTGGGACTACAGGCACATGCCACGGAGCCTGGTGTAATATATATTTTTAAATCTTTGATAGAGATGGGATCTCTCTGTTTTACCTAAACTGATCTCTAACTGAGGCTCAAGTGATGCTCTTGCATCAGCCTCCCAAATAAGGGCCATTGTGCTCAGATGAGAATAGGTTCCTTAATATAGTCTTTACTGATTCATTTTGAATTCAAATGGTTCCCAACACAGTGCTTTCCTAAGAGGAAACAAATTTACTCATATTTACTATACTGTAATATGTTGGTGAGTGTCAACAGGAGGAAAATTGAGGAATATTAACCATAAAAGATGTATATATTAAGAACAGGGTTAACAGGTTGGGGAAAATACCCAAGGTTTATTTGAGAGAAAGACATTTTCTTTTGAAACTTTAAATTTAGAAACTCAAATAAAATATAATTACATAATTTTGTTATTTGAATTTATAAATTATCCATGCTATTATATCATGACTTAGCTTTTATTTGGATAACTGATTAACCATGGACAGTGTTGGCAACTTAAGATAGATAGGGACAATAGCTGTGTCTACCTATTTATGTGTCCACATTATCTGCCACAATAACCGTATCTTAGAAGAAATACAAGCCCATTTGCAGTGTTCGCGAAAATAAAATAGTTATTCATGCATGTACACACACATACACGCACACACACTCTCTCTCACACTCATAAACTACAGAGCCATACGGGGTGTAATAATGAGACACTCTGTTAAGTGTTTGGTAAGAAATCTAAAGAAAATAACTTCCATGATCTTTCCTTCCTCCTTGACTTGCCTGCCAATTTAAAGAATTCTCCAACTCATAGCCGTAGTTGGCTCAGACTTCCTTTTTATTTTTTCATACATGTTTTAAACACATTAGTAAATGTCTTTAAATTATAACAAAAGAAGTATGAGATCCAGAAGAGTGTTTTATTAGTTAAAAAAAAATCCCTGAAAAGCAGAAGGATCTGGGAATGAAAGAGCGCAGGCAAAAATTATTTTGCTAGTTTTATGTAGTTGAAAAGAGTAATCATGGGAACAGGACCCTAAAATTAATGGATTTATAAAATGGCAAAAGTGTTTCAGTTAAAATAGATAGAAATGTACTTCTTTTAAGGGTTTGGAATGCTAGAGAGGACTATTATGCTTAGGTGTGGAATCATTTTTTCTGATGTTGTTAATGAAAAGTCAAATCCTTTGTTTTCTGGACTCTTTCCAAGGCAATTATGCCTAGAGATGTGGGAATGTACCAGATGCCTTCTTGAAATTCTTCCTTTGATTTATAACTATCGAAGTGAGCACACATAGACACAAATACACATGTACTTAATTTGAGAAAGAGCAGTGCTCCGGATGTGCGTGGGCATAGCAATTGTGAATTCCCTGGAGAAACTAATGGAAAAAATCTTTGTAGACAAACGTGCAACAGAAATTTACAGGAGTTTCTCAGGATTCCCTTTACCCTTCACATTGACAGTCTGCTTAAGGAAGTTTTTGAGAGTTCTATACCCCAACTCTAAAACCCTCTATACAGTCCTCTTTTTCTATTTGGAGAAAAGAGATCAATGTGTTAAATAATGTGATGCCAATCAGTACCGTTTAAAAAAACTAAGAATGAGCTTAGTTAACAGGAATAGGAAGTAAATTAGTGTCGCTTTTAATTACATCGATGTAATGAAAATAGAGAACATTTACATTTCTGTATCTGTGCAGTTCTCCTCCAGAAGATATGTTGTTTTTAGCAGTTCCAATATTTTCTTTAAAATGAAAAAAAATCAAGTTGTACAAACAACAAAAAAATCAAACCATGGTTCTATACTTGGAAAATTTCAGCTCCACAATTGGATGTTTGCACTCAGCGGGTTGGTTTTAAAGCTATAATTCACTTAACACTTTACTTGTGTAGTGGGAAACAAACTCATGTTATTTCTCTGAGCAATTTAAACTTAGAAAATTCTGAATGTTGACAATGGCAGGTCATGAGAACAGACAGCATAATCGTTATTAGAACATTCCTATTATTTTCAGCAGAGCTTGAGTTAAGACTAAAAGTGTATTACTGAACTATTTTACAAAGCACACCAATTAAAAATAAAGTTAGTGATTATAATAATAATAAGAATAACAATTTGCCACAACAACTCTCACCACTAGAAACAGATTTGTTTGGAAACTAATCTGTAACTAAATAAAATATACTTTTCTAGTAGGATTTTTAATCAAAATTCTAAAAACAGCTTTCCTTAAAATTTTAATAATTTTTTATATTTATGTGGGATTAAATCTGATAAGATTCAGGTATGTAGAATGTATACTCCTTCATCTTATACTATGACTTTCTTCATTCCTCAGCCAATTTTCTAACTACAGAGATCTTGGTTAAATTATTTTTTCCCTCTTGTACTTAAACAAAGTATTTCTTAATAATCTTTGGTTGTAAGGGCACTCCAAAAATGTTCCCCTATCATAAACAACATTCCTGTTTTATCTCTGTGCTGTTGTATGTACTGAAAGTCTGGGACTTGCTACTCAAGCCCAAGCCATGTCTTAAGACAACTTCTATATCTTTGTGCACAATTTTAAGTCCATGGAGGAAGACTTGCGATTTCTGAGAACTAAGCCACCAAGTTCTCTATCCTCAAGGAAACTTTGGAATGTCTAAATTTATATAAACCAGTTACACTCTCTGGGCTTAATGTAGCTATTCTAATTCCGGTTCTCTTTGTGTTAGTGATTTACCAATTCTTTGTCTCTTATTTAGATAATGTGTAATTCTCTTTATTAATGCTTTCTGCTAAAACCCTTGTGTCCAACTATTATGGCTACTCAGCTTTTTCCCTTGATACCCATTCACGCATGCATGGCGGTGTGTGTACACATGTTTGGATATATATACATTTTTCCACATTTTATTTTCACTCACTGTTTACCTTTATGTTTTGAAATGACACTGTAAGCATAATGTAACTGAGATAGGCTTTTATTTGGATCGGTGCAGTATAATAAAATTGTTATCACTGTCTACCATCCTACTTTTCACATCTTCCTCACCATCCTTTGTTTCTGTTGACTGAAAATATATTTACATCTTCTGCCTAAACTAGGAAAGGCTCTTTGAGAATATTGATTTCAATGGGAAACCTCTGATTTATAAGATTATTCAGCATTTTAAGTGTATCGTGTTGTATAATGCCACAAAATAAATATATTAAAATTTGTTTAGATATCTACATTTTGGGTTTTCTTTACTCATCATTTGCATCTTAGACTTTTTTTTTTTTTTAGAAAACAGTTTTCATTGCGTTCCATTTTTATTTTTTATGTGTATATATATTTTTAATAATTTTATTAAATCATAATTGTGTACATTGGTGCAATCATGGGGCACAATGTGCTTACTTCATATACAATCAGAAATATTTTGATCATACTGTTAGAGATAGCCTTCATGGCATTTTCTTAATCACTATATGA
>CAUYON010094548.1:0-27763 GCA_963573935.1 Arctocebus calabarensis | reverse complement strand
CAGCCTCAAGCTGTCACCCTGGATAGAGCGCTGTGTCATCACAGCTCACAGCAACCTCCAATTCCTGGGCTCAAGTGAGTCTCCTGCCTCTGCCTCCCAAGTAGCTGGGACTATAGGCGCCCGCCACAATGCCCGGCCATTTTTTGGTTGCAGCCATCATTGTTGTTTGGTGGGCAGGGGCTGGATTCGAACCCGCCAGCTCAGGTGTATGTGGCTGGCACCTTAGCCCGTTGAGCCACAGGCGCCGAGCCAGTTGTCACTGTTGTTTTAGCTGGCCCAGGCCAGGTTTAAACCCACCAGCCTTGGTATATGTGGCCACCACCCTACCCACTAAGCTACAGGCACCACCAAAACTACTATGTTTTAAAATGGGTGAAGATCTGAACAAGCATTTCAACGAAGCAAATATACAAGTAACAAATAAGCACGTGGCTGGGCACAGTGGCTCACACCTGTAATCCCAGCACTGTGGGAGGCTGAGGCAGGTGGATTGCTTGAGTTCAGGAGTTGGAAACCAGCCTGAGCAAAAGCAAGATGCCATCTCTAAAAATTGCCAGGTGGTGGACGACTGTAGTCCCAGCTACTTGGGAGGTTGAGGCAACAGAATCACTTAAGCCCAAGAGTTTGAGGTTGCTGTGAGCTGTGACACCACAGCACTTTACTGAGGGCAACATAGTGAGATTATCTCAAAAAAAAAAAAAAAAAAAAGCTGAAAGATAATATTAAAATGTTCATATATAGTCTAGAAAATCCAAACTAATCTATAGTAACAGAGAAAACATATTGGTCGATTCCTGGGATGAGAGCTGAGAGAAAAGGTAGAAGGCATGATTTCAAATGGGTATAAGAAAGTTTGGGGAATCGGGGAGTCTCGGCACCTGTAGCTCAGTGGTGAAGGAGCCAGCCCTGTACACCAGGGCTGGCGGGTTCAAATTGGCCTGGGCCTGCTAACAAAAAAAACAACAATGACAACTACAATAAAATAGCCAGGTGTTGGCTCGGCACCTGTGGCTCAACGGGCTAAGGCGCCAGCCACGTACACCTGAGCTGGCAGGTTCGAATCCAGCCTGGGCCCGCCAAACAACAATGATGGCTGCAACCAAAAAAAAAAAAAAATTGCCAGGCATTGTGGTGGGTGCCTGTAGTCCCAGCTACTTAGGAGGCAAAGGCAAGAGACTCGCTTGAGCCCAGGAATTGGAGGTTGCTGTGAGCTGTGATGCCACGGCACTCTACCCAGGGTGACAGCTTGAGGCTCTGTCTCAAAAAAAAAAAAAAAGCCAGGTGCTGTGACAGGTGCCTATAGTCCCAGCTACTTGGGAGGCTGAGGCAAGAAAATCGCTTAAGACCAAAAGTTTGAGGTTGCTGTGAGCTGTGAAGCTATTGCACTCTACCTAGAGCAACATAGTAAGACCTGATAAAAAAAAAAAGAAAGCTTGAGGTGGTAATGAATATATTCATAATTTTAATTGTAGTGATAGTTTCATGGGTATATGTAAATGTCAAAATGCATCAGATTGTATATTTTAAATATGTGCAGTTTATTATGTATCAATTATACCTCAAAGCTGGGAAAAGAGAGAAAGAGAAAACTACCAATAACAAAAGATAGGCACCAAATTCTAGATACCAGGAGCTTCTAAATTTTGTTTTGGTCCTCTCTCTTGCTGTTCTAGTGTCAGTGCTAGGTATTCCTCAACACCCTACTTTTATTAAACACAAAAGTGATAGGAAAGCTGTCTGTGGTGAATGAATTATTGACTTAGAAAGGGAGAAAATGAAGGCAAACAGAATGTTCATTCCTTAATTTAAAACCCCTTGGCATAATAAGCACCTCTAAATGGTGAGATCCTAGGTGATGTTTCTTTAGTTTCTTTAAGCTTTTCTGTACTTTCCACATTCATTACAAGCATTACTTTGTTCTTTGGGGGGGGGGGAACAATTTTAAAATAAGTTTAAATTCTCCATTAAGAACTAATCAAAAAGTGGCTCGGCACCCATAGCTCTGTGGTTACAGCGCCAGCCATATGCACTTAGGGTGGTGGGTTTGAACCTGGCCCGGGCCAAACAACAACAATTCAAACAACAACAACAAAATAGCCAGGCATTGTGGCAGGTGCCTATAGTCTCCGCTACATGGGAGACTGAGGCAAGAGAACTGCTTGAGCCCAAGAGTTTGAGGCTGCTGTGAGCTGTGATGTCACAGCACTCTACTGAGGGTAACATAGTGAGACTCTGTCTAAAAAAAAAAGAAAAAAAGAACTACTCAAAAAGAAACCAAGATTTTATCCTAATAAATAATAAATGATACCAGAACATACATGCATGAATGTAAATATTACTTTAAATGAAAGAACACAGAGATGTCATTTATAAAGGAGGAAAGCTTTTTTTTATTTTAAGATTTATATTCAGATTGCATAAAAAGCATTTTTTACCTAATTTGACCTGTGAAGGTATTAAAAAAAAAAAAAATCAGCATTTGGCCTTTCTGAACTTCCTGCTGGTTTTCTACACTTACTTAAAAAAAAGCAATCTAGGGCGGCACCTGTGGCTCAGTGGGTAAGGCGCCAGCCCCATATACTGAGAGTGGTGGGTTCAAACTCGGTCCGGCCAAACTGCAATAACAACAAAAAATAGTCAGGTGTTGTGGCGGGCACCTGTAGTCCCAGCTACTTGGGAGGCTGAGGCAAGAGAATCGCCTAAGCCCAGGAGTTGAAGGTTGCTGTGAAGTGTGTGATGCCACAGCACTCTACTGAGGGTGATACAGTGAGATTCTGTCTCTACAAAAAAAAAAAGCAACCTAAATGATGCTATATAATGGCTTGGGGCAAGAAAGGTCAGAAGTGCTGCCCCTCCTGGCATTCATCCTGTGTTAGAAGGCTTTATTCATTCAAGGCTTAAAGGAGAAGAACTCTCTTATTGCTGCCCCTAACCTCCTGGAATTCATGTAAGACTTTTCCTTTATCATTCAAGAGTTCTGTCTTCAACCCACAGGGTAGGAAATCAGTTAAAACTTACTAAAACTTCTTTAATTTTTTTATTTTTTTGAGACAGAGTCTCAAGCTATTACCCTGGGTAGAGTGCTATGATGTCATAGATCACTGCAACCTCCAACTTGGGCTCAAATGATCCTCTTGCCTCAGTTTTTCTATTTTTCTATTTTTAAGAGATGGGGATCTCACTTTTGCTCAGGCTGGTCTCAAACTCATAAATTCAAACTATCCACCCACCTCAGCCTCCCAGAGTGCTAGGATTATAGGTGTGAGCCACTAGGCCCAGCCTAAATTTCTTTAATTATTATTATTTTTTCCTCTAGTTATTACTGATGGAAGCCAGTTCAGTGGTTGACTGTTAGAATTCAGAATTTTTAATTTGAGATTTTGACTTCTGGAGAATAGCCTAAATAGCAAGGTGTTGTGGCAGGTGCCTATAGTCCCAGCTACTTGGGAGGCTGAGGCAAGAGAATCAGTTGAGCCCAATAATTGGAGGTTGCTTTGAGTTATGACGCCACAGCACTCTACCCAGGGTGACAGCTTGAGACTCTGTCTTAAAAAAACAAAACAAAAACAAAAAAGGGCAACACCTGTGGCTTAAGAAGTTAGGGGGCCAGCCCCATATACTGGGGTGACAGGTTCAAGCTAGCCACTGCCAAAACTGCAAAAAAAAAAAAAAAAAAAAAAAATTAAAGAAATGTTAGTAAGTTTTAACTGATTTCCTAAGGGGTTGAAGATAGAACTCTTGAATGGTAAAAGAAAAGTCTTACATGAATTCCAGGAGGTTGGGGACAGCAACAAGAGGGTTCCTCTCCTCTAAGCCTTGAATGAATAAAGCCTTATAACACAGGATGAATGCCAAGAGAGGCAGCACTTCTGACCCTTCTTGCCCCAAGCCATTATATAGCATCATTTAGGTTGCTTTTTTTTTTTTTGAGACAGGAGCCTCAAGCTGCCACCCTGGGTAGAGTGTTGTGGCATCACAGCTCACAGCAACCTCCAACTCCTGGGCTCAAGCGAGTCTCCTGCCTCCGCCTCCCAAGTAGCTGGGACTACAGGCGCCCACCACAACGCCCGGCCATTTTTAGGTTGCAGCCATCATTGTTGTTTGGCAGGCTGGGGCTGGATTCGAACCCGCCAGCTCAGGTGTACCTGGCTGGCGCCTTAGCCCGCTGAGCCACAGGCGCCGAGCCTAGGTTGCTTTTTTTAAGTAAGTGTAGAAAACCAGCAGAAGTTCAGAAAGGCCAAATGCTGATTTTTTTTAAAATACCTCCACAGGTCAAATTAGGTACAAAATGCTTTTTATGCCACCTGAATACCAATCCTAAGAGTCTTCCTCCTTGGTTTCTAAATTAAGAGAGCCTCTTGGCTTAATTCTTCACCTTCATTTCAGAGAAAAAGTGAAAATGAGTTACCTTATCACAATACTACGAAAATATCATAACACAGAACACTTACAGGTCTTGGAGTGTTCATGTGATAGCATGTAATTGGCGAGAGGTGGTGTGTAAGTTAAACACTGCAATGCTGCATTGGCAAAACAGGTATTGCCCAAGTTCTGGAGCCCAGCTCCAACTCTGTGAGTTTGTTGCCACTTAAGACAAATCTTCTCAGATGGAAAAAGAACCTTCTGTGGAGGAGCAATGCCATCACCTGGGGCTAGAAAAATAAGTAACAATCATTTAAAAACAAAGTTTTGCATGCTACTGAAGCTAAATAAATAGCAACACTCATTCAAACCTCGATCTGATTTAATCCTAAATCTCATTACCAGCTAAATATGGGGAAGAAAGAGACATTTTAAAAGACAGAACCCATAATAGGAGAAAATTTAAATGATTTGATTTCTACAATAAATTGCAAGGACAATTAAGAGACATATCTACCAAATGCAAAGTACAGACCCCATTTTTATGTTGCTTTGAACAATAGCTTCTTTTAAGAAATAATTATATGACAACCAGGGAAATTCAAGTAGTTTTTTTTTTTTTTTGTAGAGACAGAGTCTCACTTTATCACCCTCGGTAGAGTGCCGTGGCATCACACAGCTCACAGCAACCTCCAACTCCTGGGCTTAGGCGATTCTCTTGCCTCAGATTCCTGAGTAGCTGAAACTATAGGCGCCCACCACAACGCCCGGCTATTTTTCTGTTTTGCAGTTTGGCCGAGGCTGGGTTTGAACCTGCCACATTCGGTATATTTAGACATACACACTAAAAATATTTGTAGATGACCAGGCATGGTGGCTCACGCTTGTAATGCCAGTACTCTGGGAAGCCGAGGTGGGTAGATTGCTTGAGCTCATGAGTTTGAGACCAGCCTGAGGAAAAGTGAGATCCCCATCTCTACTAAAAATTGAAAAACTAACTACGCATTGTAGCAGGCACCTGCAGTCCCAGCAACTCAGAAAGCTGAGGCAATGGGATCGCTTGAGCACAAGAGTTTGAGGTTGATGTAAGCTATGATGTCTTGGTACTCTACTCAGGGTGACTGAGTGAGACACTGTCTCAAAAAAAGAAAAATAATCATAATAATAATGGAGAGGGTAGGTATAGGTATAATTGGCTATGAGTTAACAAACATCAAAGGTGGCTGACAGCTACATGAGAGAATTCATTATTATAACTCATATCTACTTAAAATTTTTCATAATAAAAAGTTTTAAAAATAAGTAACACAATCAATAGAAAGTTCAGGATAGGGCTGGGAGTGGTGGCTCATGCCTGAAAACCTAGCACTCTAGGAGGCTGAGGTGGGTGGATCCTTTGAGCTCAGGAGTTTAAGACCAGCCTGATCAAGAGTTAGACCCCCATCTCTACTGAAAATAGAAAAACTAGCCAGGCAGTGTAGCAAGGACTTGTAGGTAGAGCTACTCAAGAGGCTGAGGCAATGGGATTACCTGAGCCCAAGAGTTTTAGGTTGCTGTGAACTTAAACAAAAAAAAAGAAAGAAAAGTTCAGGATAAGTCAAGTCCCTATAACATTTGCTTTGGATACTAACTCAGCACCACCACTATCACCGTCACCCTCACCTACTGATCCCTGAGTAGGAGTCACTCTCAATCCTTAGGGCTGGTACTGATGTTATCCCCATTTTATCATGGAGGAAACGGGCTTTAATTAAGCCTGTCAGTCACTTCTATACACTTTCAAGTATAATGCATGTGACCTAAAAAGGAATTATATTTTTAAGACTTATAAACAGATTACTTAATAAGTATGCTAACAGAACTTAGGTGAAGCTCAAAAAAGAAATTAAGAAAGTTCAAAATCGGCTCGGCGCCTGTGGCTCAGCGGGCTAAGGCGCCAGCCACGTACACCTGAGCTGGCAGGTTCGAATCCAGCCCGCCAAACAACAATGATGGCTGCAACCAAAAAATGGCCGGGCATTGTGGGGGGCGCCTGTGGTCCCAGCTACTTGGGAGGCGGAGGCAAGAGACTCGCTTGAGCCCAGGAGTTGGAGGTTGCTGAGCTGTGATGCCATGGCACTCTCTCCAGGGTGACAGCTTGAGGCTCTGTCTCAAAAAAAAAAAAAAGAAAGTTCAAAATCATTAATAGCAAGACTAATTTTTCAATGACTTGGCAGTTCCTTAGTGCTACAGAATGATCAGATGCTCTGTAGATCTACAATTCCCAATCCTCAGGTTATAGACCACAGACCAGGTCCATGACCTGTTAGAAACCTGGGCCACACAGCAAGAGGTTAGCAAGCAAAGCTTTGTCTGCATTCATAGCCCTTCCCCAAGGCTCATATCATTGCTGGAGCTTTACCTCCTGAGCTCTACCTCCTGTCAGATCCCTCCCCCTTCCAGTCTGCAGAAAAATTGTCTTCCATGAAACCAGACCCCATTGCCAGAAAGGTCAGGGACCACTGCTATGGGTACATAATAGCTCACAGCAACCTCAGACTCTTGGGCTCAAGTGATTCTCTTTCCTCGGCCTCCCAAGTAATTGGGTCTACAGGTGTGCCACAATACCTGGCTACTTGTAGAGATGGGGTCTTACTCTTGCTTAGGCTGGTCTCAAACTTGTGAGCTCAGACAATCCACCTGCCTCAGCCTCCCAGAGTGCTAGGATTACAGATGAGCTACCCTGCCCAGTGCATACATGTTAATCATGAACAAAGGAAAATGAAACTCATCAAGTAATACAACCCAGCTCAAGTGGCAATACACCTTGTAAAGTAGTCCCCTCTCTAAAACTAGGTACCATCGACATATATACAGGAATTTTTAGCAGAGATTCTATCTCTTAAAAAATAGTACCTTGATCCTTTTGTGGTGATTGCTTTGACTTATCAGGTACAGATGAACTTGAATAAACTACAGCACCAGGTACTGGTCCTAAAGAAAGTGTGTGATTTGAAACATCATTTAACGAAGACACAGGTCCCCAGCTGGCAGAACTTGCATCCATGTCTCCAGGTGAGACTGCCTCAGAACTGCCAGGCTGATTCTGACAGGTTGATGGGTCTGAAGATTCAGAATTTTTGTCAACTATGGTCATTGTTCAACTCTGCAAAAGACAAAAGCACATTTTTTGATAAGATGAGAAAAGTAATTTACTCATCTACCATTAGATCCTGGAAAATTATTTTAGTCATTTTAAATTATTTTCAAACATACCACCCAAATATGAAAACAAAAGTATTTTCTAACCATTCTGTAATAATTTCCTTGGGACAATGAGTATCATGCTAATTTGAATATGTCAACAATTTTTATTTCAAAATCCTTAATGAAGTATTTGATTAGAACTTCTCTTTCTATTCCATGTACCCTAAAAGTCTGACACTTCAGTTTATAATCTGGCACCTCAGTTTCCAAGTCCATCTATTTGCTAAGTACCTATTTTTCCTTCTCTATTACTTAAAACCAGAAACTTTGTAGTCAATAAAATTTGGCTATAAGCCACGCATGATGGCTCACGCCTGTAATCCTAGCACTCTGGGAGGCCGAGGCAGATGGATTGCCTGAGCTCAGGAGTTCAAGACCAGCCTAAGCAAGTAATACAACCTGCTAGTCACTCAAGTGGCAATACAACCTAAAAATAGTCAGGTGCTGTGGCTAGCGCCTTGTAGTCCCAGCTACTTGGGAGGCTGAGGCAAGAGGATTTCTGGAACTCAAAAGTTTGAGGTTGCTGCAAGCTATAATATCATGGCTCTCTTCTGAGGGTGACTCCGTCTCAAATCAATCAATCAATCAATCAATCAATCAGGCTAAATCTTCAAATCATACATTATAATTTCTAAGGGATAAAGCCTGATTAATGAAAAGAAAATCTAGGCTTAATTTTGTGCTTAAAGTCCAAAATGATATCCTAGGAAATATATTACTTTTCTTCTTTTTTTTGAGACAGAATCTCACTTTGTCTCCCTTGGTAGAGTGCCGTGCCATCACAGCTAATAGCAACTCTAAACTCTTGGGCTCAAGCAATCCTCTTGCCTCAGCTTCCCAAGTAGCCAGGACTATAGGCACCAGCCACAATGCCAGCTATTATTTTTCTATTTTTAATAGAGACAGGGTCTCACTTTGCTCAGGCTGGTCTTGAACTTCTGAGTTCAAGCAATCCACCGGTCCTGGCCTTGTAGAATGCTAGGATTACAAAAGTGAGCCACTGCATGCCGTTATATTATGTTTTTTTTAAAAATGTATTTATACAAAGTTTCACCTCTGAAACCCATTTTTCTGGTTTCAGAGGCTCGCTTGTACATTATGTATGACTTTCTAAATGAAACCCACAGACATTAATGACATCAAACTTTAAAACAAATACATATTGCAAAAGTACTTAGGCTGGGTGCCTGTAGCTCAGTGAGTAGGGTGCTGGCCACATACACTGAGGCTGGTGGGTTCAAGCCTGGCCCGGGCCTGCTAAACAATGATAACTGCAACCAAAAAATGGCCGGGTGTTGTGGTGGGCACCTGTGGTCCCAGCTACTTGGGAGGCTGAGGCAAGAGAATTGCTTAAGCTGAAGAGTTTGAGGTTGCTGTGAGCTGTGACATCAAAGCACTCTACCGAGGGTGACATAGAGTCTGTCTCAAAAAAAAAGTATGTAATTGTAATTTTCTTTCTGAATCCTATTTTAAAATTTTAGGGCTACCACTAATTGAGTATTTTCTGTGTGTTGTATAATGTGTTACTTACTGAACATACATTAACATATTTAATTTCCATAATGAACCTATGAGAGATCAGACAGAATCCACAGAGTCTATAAAATGAAGCAACTGGAACTAGGAGCCAGGGTGGACACTGCCAGCTGGGCTTCCTTCTAGCTATGCTACCTAGGCAACAGACTTTTCCGAGTATTTCCAAAATTACCAAACAGTAGCCACTCCTTTATCTTATTAAAGATGAAATATGGGCTCGGCGCCTGTGGCTCAGCGGGCTAAGGCGCCAGCCACGTACGCCGGAGCTGGCGGGTTCGAATCCAGCCCGGACCCGCCAAACAACAATGACGGCTGCAACCAAAAAATGGCCGGGTGTTGTGGCGGGCGCCTGTGGTCCCAGCTGCTTGGGAGGCAGAGGCAAGAGACTCGCTTGAGCCCAGGAATTGGAGGTTGCTGTGAGCTGTGATGCCACAGCACTCTGTCCAGGGTGACAGCTTGAAGCTCTGTCTCAAAAAATAAATAAATAAATAAATAAGAAATGTTTTAGGAGTGCCGCAATTGCCCACAGCACATCATCTCAACACCTAGACTTTGTCACTGTCTGACCTAGTAACCTCTCAAAACTCTCCCTGTGGCATCGTCATAGCTCACAGCAACCTCAAACTCTTGGGCTCAAACAATCCTCTTGCTTTAGCCTCTCAAGTAGCTGGGATTACAGGTGCCCACCACAACACCTGGCTAGTTTTTCTATTTTTGGTAGAAACGGCGTCTCACTCTTGCTCAGGCTGGTGTGCAAGTGATCCACCTGCCTTGGCCTCTCAGAGCGTTAGGAATACATGTGTGAGCCATTGCACCTGGCCTCCACCAGACTGAATTCGTTTCTTGTTCCTGCCATCTCCCAGCTCTGCACATGCTGTTCTTTGCCTATTCTTTTTCATTCCTGCACTTTCAGCCAATTAAATTGCCACTTCCCAGTTAAAAATTCACTTCCTCTGGGTCACTTTCCTAGACCTCCTTCCCCCAAGATCAGTTTAGATCATCTTAAAAGCTCCTACAGAACCTTTGTGTTGATGTCTACCATTGTCCCTTGGCATTTACACCACAGCTGTTTCTGTTTTACTTGTTCTATCATGTAATTATTTATAACCCCAGACCCAGTATAAAGAAAGCTTTTCATGTATATGTTGAACAAATGAATGAACAAATTCTGGAAACGGGAAGCAAATAGCATTTACTTTTAGCATTAGCGTTTTTTAAAAGCCTCGATTTTGGATTACCTGTAATTCTAACACTCTGGGAGACTGAGATAGGTGGATTCTTTGAGCTCAGGAGTTTGAGATCAGCCCAAGCAAGAGACTCTCCACTAAAAATAGAAAAACTAGCCAGGATATCATGGCAGATGCCTGTAGTCCTAGCTACTTGGGAGGCTGAAGCAAGAGGACCACTCAAAAAAGTACAATTTTAAAGTTTTCAGATTCCTACGTAAAAACAGAAAAGATATTAGATTTTAATGAACTAAGAAAAAAACTGAGTTAAAATTTTAAGTCAATTGTGTGTGTGTGTATATATATATTCCTCATTCAGAAAGTTTGAGGTATATCATCCAAATAAAGTTTATCCTTTCCTCATCTAATAGTCAAAGGAAATTATGAAATAGTGTGGGAGTAAAGAGAGGAAAGAAAACAAAAGAGGAAGAAGAGAAGAGAGAAAGCCAAAAGAGAGTAAGAAGTTAACCCAGCCTAATTTACAATAATAATAAGTAGCAGCAAAACTTTTATTTTCCCAGGATAAACAGGACAATTATTAACAAATGGCTAAATAAAATCACATTACCAGCTCCAATTACCTTTTTGAAGGGGGGGAAAAAAACTCTTAAATGAAAAAAAGTAAGGAAAACACAACTCATCAATAAACATACGGCATTACGATTTTGGAAAACAAGCCAAAACCATCCAGTCTTCTTTGCTTGTATATTTAGCCATCAGGTATCAAACTAAACTCCATTTGCTACAAATATAACCTTTCTTTTCGTTTCTTTCTTTTTTTTCTTTTTTGAGACAAGAGTCTCACTTTGTTCCCCTTGGTAGAGTGCGATGGTGTCATACCTCACAGCAACCCCAATGTCTTGGGCTCAAGAGATTTTCTTGCCTCACCCTCCCAAAGTACCTGGGACTACAGGTGCCCACCACAACATCTGACTATTTTTTAGAGATGGTTTTTGTTCTTGCTCAGGCTGGTTTCGAACCCATGAGCTTAGGCAATCCACAATGTTGTATAGAGCGCACAATTCAAATGCTTGTATGTTCTTTCTTGTCAGTAAGCCTTCTGAATATTACTATAACAAATACCAGGACTTTTAAAGCAATTTCTTCAATGAAAAGTTACAATTTCTCCCAACATCATCTGCTGCTATGCACAAAGTTTCAAGAGCATGTTTTTAAAAACAGCAGCACACAATGATGCATTTCTGTACCCTCCACCCACTCAGGAGGACTGCCTCACCCCAGGAGTTCAAATCCAGTCTGGGCAACATAGACGGCCTCCTTTCTACCAAACAGAAATGATAATAATGATAATAAAATAGCAACAACACAAACATGAATCAAGGTTGGATGTGACTGAAGGAATGAGACTTCACAAGAAGTGGGGGTTTTTTGCTTTAATACTACAATCTTTTACCCACAAGCCTTAAAATCTCAGTCCTTTATATGGTGTGTCTCCCTAGTGATGATCAAATGCTAAAATGCACAGCTCTTGTTTCATTTTTAAAAGAATATCACTAAACACTGTGACATTCCACATACATTGAGATAATATCAATATTTAAAAAGACAGTGTTACACTGTTTCTTCCTAAGCAACGTAATATAAAGTTCTTACGGTATTTCCATCTGAAGAGAAAAAAACACACACAAGCTTTAAAAAGACACAACCTTGATTTTAATGATATTTAAGTAAACAAAACAACTAGCCCTGAGGTTTACAAACCAAACACTGCAGACTTGGTTCAATTATATAGAAAAGAAAATGAAACTGACAATTAAAAACAGATAAGTGAAACTAATTATTCATATCCCCTAGGCATACTGAGTGAGCAATACAGGAAAAAGTACAGTTATGTTTAAAATTTACAACTCTTTGAAAAATTTTAAGACTCTACAAAAAATGTAGAAGAATTTACACTATACTGTTGTTACCTTGAAAAAAAGAGGCGTTAACTAAACATCTTTTCAAACAGTTTTACTATTTTTTGAGTGTATTTACTTTACCAACACATGTTTTCCCATAAACAAGCCCTACGGCCTCCAAGAATATAAGAGCTATTCGACAAAAGTAATCTCAACTGCATTCATTATAAACAGGTTAAAGTCCTAAATTGTAAAACTTGTCCTGTCAAATTTCCATTTCAAACATCTGAAACGGATCCCCCCTCCTTTCAGGTAAGTTGGCTCTTCCTGCCCCAAAGATAAAGAACGTGACCGAGGCACACATGCTTTCGGGAACGCGCCGCCGGCTCCTCTTCTCCCCTGGCCCGTCGCGGGCAACTTGGACACTCGGCTGAGAAGCCAGGTGGACCGCCCCGCCAGGGCGGGGTGGGGAGGGGCGCCCAGGGTGGGAAAGTTTGTTTCTCGGTTGGGGGTGGAGTGGGGGTGGGGAGGCAAGCCCCAGAGCTCTCAGGGGCGCTTGGAGGCGGGAGGTGGCAGCCACGCGAGGAGTGGCGAGCGGGCCGGGATCCGAGGTCCGCGGCCAGCACACGCCCACCCTGTGGACCCAACCGGGCCACACCGCCCTGGAGTCTCCCGCTAGCCCGCCCGGCCCACAGGCCGAGGGGGCGGGCTGGGACCGGGTGGGGGCGGGAGAGCAGTGTCCATGGCAACCGGGGGGCCCGGCCTCTTCGCGCCGCCCGGTGCTCCCGACGCCCGACCGCCGCGGCCGCCGCCCCCTCCACAGCGGCCTGGCCCAGCCAGGCGGTGGCTGCGCTGCCCCCAGCGCCGCGGGGTCCCGGGCGGCCCGCGGCTGCGGAGAGAGCGGCGCGCGAGGGGCCGCGCCAGTCCCCGGCGGGCCGCGCCGGCTAAGAGGCGGCCGGGCCAGCTGCGGCCGACGCGAGCAGGACGCTCCGCGAGCCCCACGCCAGCCTGCAGCAGGCGAGAAGGAGGCGGGAGCTTACCTGACCCGGCTCGGCGCTCGCTCCATCCCCCTCGGCCGCCGCCGCCGCCGCCGCCGCACACAGCCCAGCCGCCCGGCGGGGGACAATGACGTGCCTCCATCCGGGCACCGCCGCCGCCGCCTCCGGGTCAGCGCCGCGCCCGCAGCGCCCCGCCGGGCCGCCAGGGGGCGCACCAGGGCCGCGCCCGCACGCGCCGCCGCCCAGGGGCCGTCGCACAAGAGGCACGGCATTCAGCTAACGGGCCGGGCGAGCTCGGGAGGGGCGGTCGCCAAAGGGCCGCGAGCAAAGCCTGGCCCTGCGCGTCACCAAAGCGCCGGCTGGACGGTGTAGGAAGCGCGCTGATTGGCTGGCGGACGAGCGCGCGGCGCTAGCCAGGGACCCGGCTCCTTCCGCTCCGTGCTCCTGGCGCAGAGCCGCTTGGAGCGCGTCGTCCGGTAGACTCTGCGTCGCGGCCTTAGAACCGGCGCGGATGCGCTCTCGTAGGCGGGGTACCTGGAGTCGCAGGAGTAAGACCCTGATCCCCTCACCCAAAACGGCCTTGGCTGGGTGAAAACCTCCTCGTGCACTTTCTCCTCTGCGGCCACGGGTTGCGTCCTCGGCCAAAGAGACGCTGCCTTTAAGTAAGCTGGACTGCCCATCAAACTCGCACGCTGTTACAGGAAGGGGAGAATTTTAAACTAGGCTCCAGAAAGAGGTAGACTACACCACCCCGACAAGATTTCACTTCACATCGTAGCACTGTACAGTTTGTGAGCTGCTAGACCAGTTCTTTTCTTGCTCCGAGTACCAGCTCCATACTTCCACATATTGGACGCCCCCACCTCGAGGCCTATCCTGGAACTAATTCGTTGCATCCATCTTCACCGTGACCCTGCTTCTCCCTGCTTTGATGAAGGACGCTGCACCCTTATGCAATGACCAGAGGCTTCCTCTCTCCCTGCTTCTCTCCCTCCCCACAAGATAACCCCTTTCACCAGGTCAGGTCCACCTGATCTACCCAGAGGTTGTAGTGTTGGCCTTCCTCAGTCAACCTTTCTTCGCTCACCAAGCCCTTTCCATCAGTCTCATTTCTGGTATGCCACTTTTCCACTCTAGACTGACCTGGGTGATCTTTCGAAAGCACAAGTCACATTGTGTGACGACTCCTTCCTTGGCCCTGAAGTCTAAACTTGTTAGCCTGTCATTGAAAGCCCCAAGTTCCCTTTCCCCTTTAATGTGTTACAGCCATAACAGACTTATAAACTTCAGCTCCCTGTCCACCCCACGTCTATGTGCTTGAAAAGAAAGCCTATTCATGTCTTCTCTTCCATGCAGTCTTCCATGAGTCCCCCGTCAAAATCATATTACTTCCCTTACTGGGAGCATATATCTTGAGGGGTTGGGGGGTTGTTGGCTATGTTGTCTGTGCTAGCTTCTAACACTTGGGCTCAAGGCATCCTCCTGCCTTGGCCTCCTAAGTAGCTGGAACTTATAGGCACTGGACACCGTGCCCAGCTGCACTTAATCTCTTATGGTAGCACTTATGTCACTATTAGTATGGAAAGAAATTACTCAAATGATATATATCTCAGTTGCATTTTGGAGCAGAGTGGTGAAGTACGTTCAGGAAACAACAGCAGGAGAAAGGTGAATTCAGACCTCCTAAATTCAGTGCCCATTTTCAGGATTAACACTGCAACTTTCTTCCTGATGTGGAATTTCACCAATAACAGAACAGACATAGGGATGGACTCAGCAATTCGCTTGCCTTTTCCAAATGACTTTCCAATGAATAAATAAAAATGCAAAGGAACTGAAGAGCCAAGTCTTTAATATTCATCTGAACTTTGTGGTATTTCAAAATGTTTCCTTTGGAAATCACATTAGAAGTTTAACTTCTAATTTCATTTTCCATTTCACACTTTTTTTTCTTGAGACAGAGTCTCACTTTGTCTCAGTGGCCTCATATACCCTTGGTAGATTGCTGTGACATAGAGGTGTAAGTCATAGTAGAACGCTGGCCCCATATACCCTTGGTAGATTGCCGTGCCGTACAGGCATCGGTCATAGCTCACAGCAACCTCAAACTCATGAGCTCAAGCAATTCTCTTGCTCAGCCTCCCAAGTGGCTGGCATTTCACACTTTTGACAAGCTGCCCTTTCAGTCAGCCCTTAAAACCTCAGTAGAGACGGGCAGCGCCTGTGGCTCAGCAAGTAGGGCGCTGGCCCCATATACCGAGGGTGGTGGGTTCAAGCCTGGCCCCGGCCAAACTGCAAAAACAAAAACAAAAAAAAAACAAAACAAAACCCTCAGTAGAGTACCTGAGCAACTTAGGAAAAGGAATTAAAAAGAAAAAAATCAGGCTCGGCGCCTGTGGCTCAGTGGGCTAAGGCGCCAGCCACGTACACCTGAGCTGGCGGGTTCGAATCCAGCCCGGCCCGCCAAACAACGATGGCTGCAACCAAAAAATGGCCAGGCGTTGGGCGGGCGCTTGTAGTCCCAGCTACTTGGGAGGTGGAGGCAGGACACTCGCTTGAGCCCAGAAATTGGAAGTTGCTGTGAGCTGTGATGCTACAGCACTCTATCCAGGGTGACAGCTTGAGGCTCTGTCTCAAAAAGAAAAAAATCAAACATCCCTTGGAGTTCTCAGATCAGGCACTTAGAAGGGGAATTGCACTTCCCCACTCCACCTTCCTCCATGCAGTCTAAGCAAACAGAGGCCTTTTCCTCTAGACTTTCAGCACTGCTTTCTCTAGCAAACTGACTAAATGGAGAAGTTACGGCGCCAGCCACATACACCAAGGCTGGTGGGTTCAAACCCGGCCCAGGCCGGCTAAACAACAATGACAACTGCAACAACAACAAAAAAAAAAATGGAGAAGTTACAAAGAATGTTGAAAACCCCCTGCCTTCAAACATCTGGGTCTTTGCCTGAGAAGGTAAGCAAAGTAGACCCGCAAAATTATTTTTCTCCAGACTAGAGTTTTATCCAAAGTGAATGCTAGGCCAGGCGGGTGACTCACACCTGAAATCGTAGCACTCTAGGAGGCCGAGGCAAATGAATTGTGTGAGCTCAGGAATTCAAGACTAGCCTGAGCCAGAGCAAGACCTCATCTCTAAAAATAGCCAGGCATTATGGCACACCTGTAGGCCCAGTTACTTGGGAGGCTGAGGAAAGAGAATCACGTAAGCCCAGGAGTGTAAGGTTACTGTGAGCTGTGATGCCACAGGACTCTACCAAGGGTGACAAAGTGACACTGTCTCCAAAAAAAAAATAGTGAATACTATTTGGAGCTTTTGCTTTGCCTCTTTTCTCATAGGCTGGGTGACCTACAGAAATTACATAGCATCTCCTTTACCAAAACTGTCTTTATGCTAAAGGCCAGTTGACTCCCAAGTGTCCCATCCCCTAGCCTGAACAGTCACAGATCAGAGAGCAATAGGTGTCAAAGAGGAATGAAGGAGGTTTTCTGAGGACCTCTGGATAGGGAACCTGTGGTTAGTTCTGTTCAGTCCCTGCTCATCTCCCTCCCAGCTGCTTTGAATGTTAGCTTCTAACAACTCACATCTGTCCCTTCTCCTGAGCACTGTTTTTAGCCGAAGGGGAGACTCTTCTCCTACTCAAACTGGTTCCTTGCTTAAATTCTTTTGATGGCCTCTCATTACCTTCCTCCCCAAAGTACTCAATACATCCCACATACTTGAATTCTCAAGTCCCACTTTTGGGTAGCCTGATTTAAGGTAGTGGGTACCAGGAATGGTCCTAAGAAACAGCATATAAAGATAGGATTCCAGGCAACAGATGGGCAATTGAGTTGTGTCAGGCTCCCACCTCTGAAGACTGGGGCTAAATATGGGTAGAAAGGGCTATGTTGGCTAACTCAAACTCCTGGTGTTTTAGGATGTGGAGGAAGTAGTAATTGGAACTGTGAAATTGGCGGAACCTATGTCAGTAGGGCCCTGGCCCCATATACCAAGGGTGGCGGGTTCAAACCCAGCTCCAGGCAAACTGCAACAAAAAAATAGCCAGGCCTTGTGGCAGGTGCTGTAGTCCCAGCTACTTGGGAGACTGAAGCAAGAGAATTGCCTAAGCCCAGGAGTTGGAGGTTGCTGTGAGCTGTGATGCAACGGCACTTTACCAAGGGCAATAAAATGATACTCTGTCTCCAAAAAAAGGAACTGTGAAATTGAGGCCGGGTGTGGTGGCTGACTCCTATAATCCTAACACTCTGGGAGGCTGAGGCAGGTGGATTGCCTGAGCTCATAGGTTCGAGACCAGCCTGAGCCAAAGCAAGACCTTGTCTCTAAAAATAGCCAGGTGTTGTGGCAGGGCTCTATAGTCCCAGCTACTTGGGAGGCTGAGGCAAGAGAATTGGTTAAGCCCAAGACTTTGAGCTATGATGCCACGGTACTCTGCCAAGGGTAACAAAGTGAGACTCAAAAAAGAAAAAAAAAACTGTGAAATTGGGTAGGCACAGATGCTTTAAAGGGAGAAAGTGATGGGCTCTGGGCAGTAAGTCACCCATATAAAGCAAAGCATAAAAGCCAGAGAGCCTCCTTAGCAACCTGTTCTGTCCTATGTAGTCAGATGGCAGACAGTCCTGAGGAACAGGCTCAAGACTTAGAAGGAGCAGAATTTTAGAAAGATCAAACTGTCAGTCAAAATTGGTCTCTAACATCAAAATCAGGACATGAGCACATGAAATGTAGTTTGATATGCCTGAAAAATTTCATTTTTAATTTTATTTAATTATCACTAATTTAGGCCAAGCTCAGTGGTTCAAACTTGTAATCTCAATATTTTGGGAGGATGAGGAGGGATGATTTTTTAAGGCCCGGAATTCAAGATCATCCTGGGCAACGTAGCAAGCCTCTATCTCTAAAAAGAAAATGTAACTTTAAATGTCCACATGTGGTTACTGTATTAGACAGTAAGCTTTAAGTTATTCTGATTAGAATATGTTCATTATAGCATAATTTTGTTTTGTTTTGTATTGTTTTTGAGACAGAGTCTCACTTTGTGGCCCTCGGTAGAGTCCTCTGGTGTCATAGCTCGCAGCAACCTCCAGCTCTTGGGCTTAGATGATTCTCTTGCCTCAGCTGCCCAAGTAGCTGGGAGCACAGGCCCTCACCACAATGCCCACCTATTTTTAGAGATGCTCTGGCTCAGGCTGGTCTGGAATCTGTGAGCTCAGGCAATCCACCTGCTGTGGCCTCCCAGAGTGCTAGGATTGATTATAGGCGTGAGCCACCATGCCCGACCTCACTATATATTGTTTAACAATACTGGAAATTGGATGGTGCCTGTGGCTCAGTAAGTAGGACGCTGGCCCCATATACTAAGGTTGGCAAGTTCAAACCTGACCCTGGCCAAACTGCAACAAAAAAATAGCCGGGTGTTGTAGCAGGCACCTGTAGTCCCAGCGACTCCAGAGGCTGAGGCAAGAGAATCACCTAAGCCCAAGAGCTGGAGGTTGCTGTAAGCTGTGATGCCACAGTACTCTACCAAGGGCGACAAAGTGAAGACTCTGTCTCTTAAAAAAAAAATACTGAAAATTTGAAATAGCTTTAAGGGAGAAATAACTAAATGAACCATGAAATATACACAGACCCATTGACATGAGTGGAGAAAGCTGTTAAGAATTCTGGACAAGGGCCAGGCGTGGTGGCTCACGCTTATAATCCTAACACTCTGGAAGGCCAAGGCAGGTGGATTGCCTGAGCTCACAGGTATGAGACAAGCCTGAGCTAGAGTCAGACCCCTGCCTCTAAAAATAGCCAGGCCTTGTGGTAGGCATCTGTAATCCCAGCTACTTGGGAGGTTAAGGCAAGAAAATCGCTTGAGCCCAGATGTCTGAAGTTGCTGTGAGCTATGATGCCATAGCACTCTACTGGGTGTAACAAAAAAAAAAGCTGGTTCTGCACACAGCTGGGTGCCATGGCTCATGCTTGTAATCCTAATACTCTGGGAGGCTGAATCTGGTGGATTGCCTGAGCTCAGTAATTCATGACCAGCCTGAACAAGAGACCTCATCTTTATTTAAACTAGAAAACTAGCTGGGCGTTGTGGTGGGCACCTATAGTCCTAGCTACTCAGGAGGCTGAGGCAAGAGGATGCTTGAGCCCAAGTGATGAGCACACAGCAACCTCAACTCTTGGGCTCAAGCAGACCTCTTGCCTCAGCTTCCTTGAGGCTCCTGAGTAGCTAGGACTACAAATGTTCACCACCACACTTGGCTATGTTTTTTTTTTCTATTTTTAGTAGAGACAGGGGTCTCGCTTTTGCTCAGGCTGGTCTCAAACTCCTGAGCTCAAGCAATCCACCCACCTCAGCCTCCCAGAGTATAGGATTACAGGCATTGGCCACTGCACCTTGCTATCACAGTGATAGTTTGAGTTTCTATTTAATAACTTCAGAGAAATTCCTTATAGATCCTTCCACTGAAAATTATCACTTTTATATGTATCTTTTTTTCCTTTTATAGATTTTACAGATACTCGGTCTCATTCTATCACCCAGACTAGAACACCAGAGGCAATTTCAGAGCTCACTGCAACCTTGATCTCCTAGGCTCAAGTGATTCCCCATGCCTCAGTCTCCAGTGTAGCTGAGACTACAGGCATGTGCCATCACACCCAGCTAAGAAGTTTTCTCTTTTTTTGTAGTTTTTTTTAGGGGGGGGCTGGGTTTGAGCCCACCATCTCTGGTATAAGGGGCCAGTGCCCTACTCTTTTGGGCACTACCTTTTTTTTTTTTCTTTTGAGACAGAGACTCCCTTTGTCACCCCGGGTAGAGTCTTGTGGCATCACAGCTCACAGCAACCTCAAACTCTTGGACTTAAGTGATTCTCTTACCTCAGTCTCCCAAGTAGTTGAGACTATGGGTGCCCACCACAACACCCAGCAATTTTTAGAGACAAAGCCTCGCTCTGGCTCAGGCTGGTCTTAAACTTGTGAGCTCAGGCAGTCCACCTACCTCCTAGCTAAGAATTTTGATTAGAAGGCACTGACAGAGTAGATAGAGGAAGTGAGGAAGCTGAGAGGGAGTATTGTGTTGAATTGTGTCCGTAAAAAATGATAAGATGGTGTTCTAAACTTCAGGACCTTGCTTGGCACCTGGAGCACAGTGGTTATGGTGCCAGCCACATACACTGAGGCTGGTGGGTTCAAACCCAGCCTGGGCTAAACAACAATGACAACTTCAACAAAAAATAGCTGGGTGCTATGGTAGGCGCCTGTAGTCCCAGCTACTTGGGAGGCAAAGGCAAGAGAATTGCTTAAGCCCAACAGTTTGAGGTAGCTCTGAACTGTGATGCCATGGCACTCCACCAAGGGCGACATAGTAAGACTGTCTCAAAGAAAAAAAAAAAAAGGAAAGTCAGTGTTGTTTAGTATATGTACTCATTTTGGCAGCACATATACTAAAATTGGAACAATACAGAGAAGATTAGCATGGCCCCTGTGCAAGGATGACACGCAAATTCGTGAAGCATGCCATATTATTTTTATTACAGACAAAGAAAAGGCCCAGAAACTGAAGCAGTCTCTGCCCCCTGGTTTGGCAGTGAAGGAGCTGAAATGAAGCAGATATGCTGATTTGAGTTATATTAAATTTTAAAAATTAAAAAAAAAAGAAATGGAAAGTTAGGGAAAACTGGGACGGGAACAGGGGTAGTTTCTTCATACGAGGAACAGAATCTGTATTTATTGATCACATTGTTTTTCTTTTATGTATTTTATGATCTGATATATAATGAAGCTTGTTGGCCTGGTAGACACTCCCCCTCCTGGGGGGTAGCCAATACTTTGGCATACCAAAAGACTCAAGTAGGAGCATGTCTTTCTTATGCAAACCAATGAACCCAGAAGTTTATACCCATAAACACTTCATTCTCTAACTCTCACCAAAAAAGCCAATATTACCCCTTCATAGATAAGCCATGACCAGGTACCAGGCAACTCAAGACTACCCCTACAACCCAAAGGGCACTCACGTTATTAAAGGGCCAGTCACAAGCCCTTTAATCTGCCCTGTTTGCCTGTCTTCAGGACCCCACCAAAGGGTCTATCTCAGGCTCTCCCCTCACTCCTGTCTTCTGTCCCCTTACCAAAATCGGAGCTCCCCCTATGGCCTTACGTGGCATTTGGTGACCTCTGCCTGTGCCTGTGGGCATATAGAGGTCTTCCAACCTCGGTTCTGCTGCCCTACCGTGGCTGCAGCAACTTTATCAGGCCATGTGCCACATGTCCATTCTCAGAACACTGCAGGTTTCAAGGACAGGGGCAAGGGCAGAAAAGGAGAGGAGGGAAGGAAAATATCTAACCCCTCTTGATGAGTTAGTGAAGATACACATAGATACATAGTCACACACACCACAGAATCTTTCTGCTTAGGAAGACTGAAGTAGTGAAAGACCAAAGAAAACTCTGCCACCCCCTTCAGAGGATCTCTGCCCTGAATGAGGTTGGGCTTGAATTGTTTGGCAGGACAAAAATGGCCCCTAGGAGTACATAAAAAGGATGGTGGATAGAGCTAGCTATTATTAGCTAATGGTTGAGAATAGTGTTTTTCAACCTTTTTAATCTCACAGCACATTTGAACCTATAGTTAAACTTCCACAGCACACTTAAATTATGTTGATCAAAAGAAAAAAGAAGTACTTTGAACTTCTGAAAATAATTTAATTAATGATCTTTAAAAATTTTTGCAGCACACCAGTTGAAAATCACTGAGAGGTTGATTTGTCCCACATACCACTCCTAAATTATGTGGATAGTAATGTACCTACTATGATGTTTATACAATTAGTACTCCCTTCTTACAGACTAAAGGTTAAGTATATTGCTCACCATCTCACAATTAGTGTCACAACACATGTTCCTCAAAGGACTGGGGACTAGTGGATTTTCTAGACATGAAACAGCATATGCAAAGACAGGGAAAATCTCAGAGTATAGTTCAACTCTCAAAGATTGTTGGAGAAAGTTCACAACACTCTGAAAAATAGCTTAATACAATAAATGAGAATTAAGGGAGTGTGCCTATCACTGGCTGGGTTCTCAGGTCTCCAAGTTTCAGCCACGGTCTGTGCTGGTGTGAGGTCTCCTAGAGAGAGTTGCTTAGAAGGTATGAAGGTAATAAGCACATCAAAGCGAATATAAGAATATTAATAAAATATATATTATTGAGACATTATTTTGTATCAGGCCATATGCACCAACACATAAATATTAATTCATTGCTAAAGTTCAGCACTATGAGGAAAACGTAATTGGGTTTCTATTTTCCCAGCTCCAACACCTAAAAGAGAATGGCTAAAAAACAAACAAATGAACCTATGAAAGATCCACCAAGTAACAAAATGTGATGGTAAGTCACTGGATAAAGGGTATTGATGGCAGTCAGAAAGGGGTACCCTTTCTCAACAGACAACTGTGTTACACATAGGTACAGGTCCATCCTTGCTGGGGGATCTGGAAAATCTTTTTTTGTCTGGGCCTTAATTATACTGTAGAAGCTCTTCACGTGAGTTGTATGTAGTAATGAGAAAAGAAATGAAAAATGCAATAATAAAAATTTCTTGAAGCCAACTTGTATCTTTTGAGGGTTTTTTTGTGCATTTTTTTTTTTTTTTGTCTTTTTGTTTGTGTGTTTGTTTTTGCAGTTTTTGGCCAGGGCTGGGTTTCAACCCACCACCTCCGGCCCATGGGGCCAGTGCCCTACCTACTCCATTGAGCACAGGTGCTGCCCTGATTTTTGTTTTTTGAGACCAGGGTTTCTCTCTGACACCCAGGTTAAAGTGCAGAGGCATCCTAATAGCTAGCTCACTACAGCCTCCTACTACTGGGATCAAGAGATTCTCCATTAGAGTAGCTTAGACTATGGGCACACACCACTGCATCCAGCTCAGGATTTTTATAGGAAGGCACTGACAGAATGGGGAGAGGAAGTGGAGAAGTGGCGAGGGGAGTATTATGTGTTAAATTGAATCCCCAAAGGCAGTATGATGATGTCCCAAATGTCACAATGTAACCTGTGGAGACAGAGTCCTTACAAGGTGATCAAGTAACAGGATCGTAATTCAATGACTGCTGTCCCTATCAAAAAAAAAAGGGAACTTGGCACATACACAAGGGTGGGGGGATGGCACATGAAGGCAGAGGTCAGGGTAATGTGGCCATGAGCCAAGGAAAACGACAGATTGTCAGCAGCCACCAGAAGACAGGGGAGAGGCCTGGAGCAGATCTTCCATTACAGCCTCAGAAGGAAATAATCCTGTTAATTCCTTGACTTTGGACTTCTGGTCTCCAAAACTCGGAGAGAATTCTCTTATTTCAGCCACTCAGTGTCCTTTTTAATGATAGCCCAAGTACACTGAGAGATCCAGTAAACCACATTTCCTTAATAGACTTGAGGAAAAAGAAGTGGAAAGTCAGGGGAAGGGCGATTGGGACGGAAATGTCTAGGTAGAAGGAACAGAGTCTTCCTATGTTGTTGATGAAGTTTTTCCTATTTGAGATATTTTACAATATTCTGATCTCATACCTAGCTTGCTAATCTCCCTCCTTCCCCTGCAGGAGTAGCCAATGCATCCAATACCCAAAGGCTCAACTAGGACCATGTCTTCCTTAGGCAAACCAATGAACCCCAAGTCTATACACACAAAACTTCCATCTCTAAACTCTCACAAGGCCATATTACCCCTGCCATAGATAACATACTATACAGCTAGGTACTAGGCAACTCAAGACCACTCTTACAATGCAAAGGACCTTGGAAGTATGCCAATCAGCCAATGCCCAGCTATTTCCTCTTCTCTACTTGCCTGTGTCTCCAAAATCTCACCAAAAGCCCTGAGTCACGTTTTCCCCTCACTCCTGTCTTCTGCTACCTTTCCAAAAACTGGAGCTTCCCCTGTGGCCCTGATCGCCATTTAGCATTTGGTGAGTTACTCTGTGTGCACCTGTGAGCACATACATGTCTTTCTTTCAATTGTGCTTCCCAATTCTGCTTCCCTACTGTGGCAGCAACAACTTTACCAGGCCAAGTGCAGCATATCCATTCTCAGACTCTGCAGTTTTCAAGGACAGGGCATGGGCAGATGAAGACACAAAGGAACTTCATGTCTAACTCACCTCACTGGACTGCTGATGATGGACAGTACCGAAACTCAGAAGTCTCTCTGCCTATGCAGGTTCTAATAGAAATAGGGCTACAGGGACGTTGCCCCAAGTAGATCGGGACTGCCTTTGCCCACAGAACCCAGATGCCTCCTAAAAGCAAAAAGGAAAGATGGTCAAAAGAGCAGATAGTAATACCAGCTGACTATTGAGAGAGTGCTATGTCCCACGTACATCTCTAAATGACTTGGATGTGTTAACTTATTTACTGTTCACAAGACAGCCAAGTAGGTACAATCACTGCTTCCATCTTTCCCATGTGAGTTTAAGTACATTGCTCACTAAGTCAGGCATATTGAACAACCAGGCAACTCGAGACCACTCCTACAATGCAACGGACCCTGGAATTATGCCCATTGGCCAATGCCCAGCTATTTCCTCTGCTCTGCTTGCCTGTCCCTCTGAAATCCCACCAAAGGTCCTAGGTCAGGCTCTTTCCTCACTCCTGTGCTCCACCACCTTTCTAAACACTGGAGCTTCCCCTGTGGCCCTGCGTGGCATTTGGTGAGCCCCTCTGTGTGCACCTGTGAGCACATACATGTCTTTGAACCCTGATTCTGCTTCCCTGCTAGGGCTGCAACAACTTTACCAGGCCATGTACAACATGCCCATTCTTAGAACACTGCAGGTTTCCAGGATGGGGCAAGATGAAGAGACAAGGGAAATTCATGTCTAACTCACCTCAGTGGACTGGTCACCGACAATGGACAGTCACAAAACTCAGAAGAAATCTCTCTGCTTATGCAGGGTCTGATAGGGATAGGGCTACGAGACTATGCCCCTAGAGGGGCCGGGCCTGTGTTGGCCTGCAGAACCCTGAGGCCTCCTAGGAGCAAAGAGGAAGGATGGTCAAAAGAGCAGATAGTAATACCATTACTATCTATTCTGCCTTTAGTATTATTATACCATAGCACCATTGAGAGGGTGCTATGTCCTACATACATCTTCTAAATGACTTGGGTATGTGAACTGGTTTACTGTTTATAACAAGGCGGCAAAGGAAGTACTCTTGTCACTTCCATCTTACCCATGGGAGTTTAAGTACATTGCTCACTAGGTCAGGCACACTGAGCACCCAGGAAAATCAAGACCACCTGTACAACCCAAAGCCACTGGAATTATGCCAATCGGCCAATCCCCAGCTATTTCCTCTATTCTGCTTGCCTGTTGCTCCAAAATCCCACCAAAGGCCCTGGGTCAGTCTCCCCTCTCACTCCTGTCTTCTGCCACCTTCCCAAACTAGCCCTGCATGGCATTTGATGAGCCTCTCTGTCTGTACCTGTGAGCACATAAACCTCTTTCTTCCAACCCTGGTTCTGCTTCCCTGCTGTGGCTACAACAACTTTACCGGGTCACATGCAACATGTCCATTCTCAGAACACTGCAGGTTTCAAGGATAGGGGCAAGGGCAGATGAAGAGACAAGGGACCTTCAAGTCTAACTCACCTCAGTGGATTGGTGACAATGGATAGTCACAAAAGTCAGAAGAAATTTTTCTGCTTATGTAAGTTCTAATAGAGATAGGACAAGAGCGAGGTTGGGCCTATGTTGCCCCACAGGACCCTGAGGCCTCGAAGAGCAAAGGGGAAGGATGGTCAAAAGAGCAGTTATTAATACCGGCTAACTGCTGGGAGGGTACTATGTCCCACATATCTCTTCTAAATGACTTAGATATGTTAACTCATTTACTATTCGGAACAAGAGGATGAAGTAGGTACAATTACTGCTTTTTTTTTTTTTTTTTTTTTTGAGACAGAGCCTCAAGCTGTCACCCTGGATAGAGTGCCATGGCATCACAGCTCACAGCAACCTCCAATTCCTGGGCCCAAGCGAGTCTCCTGCCTCCGCCTCCCAAGTAGCTGGGACCACAGGCACCCGCCACAACGCCCAGCCATTTTTTGGCTGCAGCCGTCGTTGTTTGGCAGGCCCAGGCTGGATTTGAACCCGCCAGCTCAGGTGTACGTGGCTGGCGCCTCAGCCCGCTGAGCCACAGGCGCCAAGCCACAGTTACTGCTTTTTTAAAAATTAAATTATAGCTGTGTACATTAATGCAATCATGGGGTACAATGTGCTATTTTTATATACAATTTGAAATATTTTCATCAAACTGGTTAACATAGCCTTCATGGCATTTTCTTAGTTATTGTATTAAGACATTTTTATTCTACATTTAGTAAGTTTCACAGGTACCGTTGTAAGATGCACCATAGGTGTGGTCCCACCAATTACCTTCCCTCCATTCATCTTCCCCATTAAGCAGGTTTTGATAAAAAACTTATAAGCAATCCTAAATTTGATTTTTTGAGTATATAAAATAACCCACTCAAGAATACTGAAAATTACAGCATTTATTCATTTAGTCATCAAAAATTTTTAGCTTCTTTTCTGTATCAGGTGCTATTCTAAGGTACCGGAAAAGAACAATGGACAAAACAGAAAAAATATCAGAGAATTTATAGTCTAAGTGGAGGAAACAATACATAAAATAAAAAAGTAAAATATACCTAGAAAGTGATGTGCTATGGAGAGAAAGTAGAAGGGGAATAAACAGTACCAGAGAGTAAAGGGTTTGTGATTTTAAATAAGAGTGATGAGGCAGGGCCTTACCTGGATGGTTATACAAGCAAAAACTTGAAATACATAAAGAAAGAAGAAATCCAGGTATTTGGGGAAGAGTTTTTCATGCAGAGTAAATGCGAAAGCCCTAAGTGTAGAAGCATGCTTAGGCTGCCTGAATTAGTAAGGAAGTAAATGTGGCAAGTGGGGAGTAAAGGTGCACACAGTAGAAGTAATAATTAGAAACAGGTAATACAATGTCTTAAAGCCCTTGTTGAGGACAAACGCTTTGCTTTGGGTAAGATGAGGTGCCATGGGGAGTGCTAATGAGAAGAATGGCATGATTTCACTCATTTTTTTTTTTTTTGAAACAGAGTTTCGCTTTGTCACCCTTGGTAGAGTCCCGCGGAGTCATAGCTCACAGCAACCTCAAATTCTTGGGCTTAAGAATTCTCTTGCCTCAGCCTCCCAAGTAGCTAGGGCTACAGGCACCTGTCACAATGCCTGGCTATTTGCAGAGGTGGGATCTTACTCTTGCTTAGGCTGGTCTGGAACTTGTGAGCTCAAGTAATCCACCCACCTCCACCTCCCAGAGCGCTAGGATTATAGGCAAGAGCCTGTGCCCTTGACTTATGTTTCTTTTTTTTTTTTTTGTAGAGACAGAGTCTCACTTTATCGCCCTGGGTAGAGTGCCGTGGCGTCACACTGCTCACAGCAACCTCCAGCTCTTGGGCTTAAGCGATTCTCTTGCCTCAGCCTCCCTAGTAGCTGGGA
>CAUYON010094547.1:0-13361 GCA_963573935.1 Arctocebus calabarensis | reverse complement strand
ATATACCTCATCCACAGAAGACAGGGAAGACACGCTAGACCTGGATGCACAACGCTGTGCTGCCATGCTACTTGCACTGTAATTGTGATCTTCTTTTGGATCAATGCTGGTGGCTAAAGAATCACTCTCTTGTAATCGTACGACACTGGGATGGTTAAATGCACTGCCATAACTCCTCTTTTTTTGCAATGCTGTTTTAAGAGGAAGAGGCTTCTCACCTGTGGAAAACAAAATTTCCATTAATAAGTCAAATCCATTTGATTGCAAAAACAGACCATTTAAAACTACTCAATTACTCCTGAGCAGTAAGTGCTTTAGATTAAAAATGTTTTGGAGGTTTTTTACTTTTTTACCCAGATGATATCATTCTGCAGACATTAGTCTGAAATGTTTAAAAAACATTTAACAGTATGTCTTGACTTTTCCATGCAACAAATAACTATTTTGAAATGCTTATGCAGAATACCTCAATATGAATACACCACTGTTAGCTAACCATTTCTCCTTGTTTGTATTTAGGTATTTTCCAATTTTTTTCTTAGTACAAATAATGCTGCAACAGTCCTTCTAGATACCTTTTTTCAAATGTATGCAAATAATTTTCTAAGGGAGATATGAAAAAACAGCATTGTTCAGTAAAGGGAGCACTTTAAATTACAACTGGTGTCCCCAAACTGCCCTCCAAAGTGGTTGCACCAATTTATATCCAACACTGTATGACAAAACATATTCCCATACGTATCATATTGTTTTAATTTTTGATAATGTTGTGAACAAAAAAAAATTTATCAATATTGCTTCATTTTGTATTTCCCCATTTTCTAGAGAAGTTGCACATCCCACACATATTTTTTTGGGGGAGACATTCTCACTCTGTTGCCCAAGCCAGAATGTATCAGTCTAATTCACAGTAACCTCAAACTCTTCAGCTCAAACAATCCTCCTGCCTCGGCTTCCAAAAGGGCTAGGATTACTATGCATGGCCAAGAAGTTCCACTTCTTTTAACATAAGTATTGCTCATATATATTTCTTCTTCTGAGATGTACCTGTTTGTATATATACAACATTTGTTGAACATTTGTTGCTGATGTTTCTGTTGAATTACTTTCTTATTTCTTACTTGTAGGAATTTATATACAGATTCAGTATTAGTCTGTGGTTATATATGGTAAAAAAAATAAATGTATAAATGTTTAAATGTGTAAATGTTCTCCCAGTATTTGATATTACTTTTCTTACAGACATATTTTATGGTCAGAACTCTAACATTCTTAAGTTTTATCAAATTTACTCATCTTTTCCTTTATGGATTTTTCATTTTGTATCTTAAAAAAAGCTTTTCCTATTCTAAAGTTATAAATATACTTTCATTCACTATATTTTCTTATTTATAGTTTCCATTTTACTTTTAGCTCTTTAAGCTTATTTTCTTTTTTTTCCTTTCTTAAAAGTTCAGATTACTTATTATTATTATTATTTTTTTTTTTTTGAGACAGAGTGTCACTGTTACCCTGGGTAGAGTGCTGTAGTGTCACAGCTCACAGCAACCTCCAACTCCTGGGAGTAAGTGATTCTCTTGCCTCAGTCTCCCAAGTAGCTGGGCCTACTGGCACCCGCCACAACACCCAGCTATTTTGTTGTTGTTATTGTAGTTGTAATTGTTAACTGTTAGCAGGCCCGGTCTGGGTTTGAACCCCCAGCCTCGGTGTATGTGGCCAGCACCCTAACCACTGAGCTCAGGGTGCCATGTGATACTTCTTTTCTTTTTTTTTTTTTTTTGAGACAGAGCCTCAAGCTGTCACCCTGGGTAGAGTGCCGTGGCATCACAGCTCACAGCAACCTCCAATTCCTGGGCTCAAGCGAGTCTCCTGCCTCTGCCTCCCACGTAGCTGGGACTACAGGCGCCCACCACGATGCCCGGCCATTTTTTGGTTGCAGCCGTCATTGTTGTTTGGTGGGCCCGGGCTGGATTCAAACCCACCAGCTCAGGTGTACATGGCTGGCGCCTTAGCCTGTTGAGCCACAGGCGCCTAGCCTACTTATTTTCTTAATATGTTATTTTTTTTCCCCCTCCATTTCTTGGTTAATGTAAAAAAAAAAATCTGTTACAACATTAATTTCAATCTCTCAATTGCTCATAGAAATTAATGGAAATATAAAACAGAAATTATTGAAATTAAAACACAATTTGGCTGAAAAGAAGTAATTTTGTCTATAACACTCAAGCATTTTATATTCCAAAATAAATTTGAAGAGGCACTCACAAAAATGTAGTTTAAAAAGAAAAGCACAATTGCTTACATTCTAAAATTCCTTGCCTTATAGAAGTATTTAAAAGCATCATTGCAGTGGCAGCATCAATATCAGAATCTGAAAAGGAAAAAAGGTGGTAATATTAATGTTCTTTATAAAAGAGAGGCTATTTAAAAATGTTTTCATGCATTCAAAGATAACCAGTGTTAAGACTGGGTGTATATGGGTCACTATGAAAGTTAAGATATGCAAAAATCGAGAAACATAAAATCTGTGTGGACGGAAACAAGTGAACCCATCTCAGCATAAGTGTATCAGAAAGGACGCCGTCAGCTGTGTTTTCTGGAAGTGAAATAACAGACGTAACATATTCTGTCTCAAAACTTTTGTAGTGAACCACAAATTCTTGTACTATAAAAAAGAAAGCATAAACTTGTATTAAACAAAAATGAGATGTTATTGTACATATTAGTTTGCTATCTGCTTTTGTTCACTTAAATTATGGGACAGGTTGGTAAACAGTCTTATTTAAGAGAGAATGGAAAGGTACTAGAGATGATGATAAAAGTTTTCTTCATTCACAATGAAAATGAAAATTTGAACTGCATTTTAATAAAATTTGCCCTTAGGCTCGGCACCTGTGGCTCAGTGGGCTAAGGTGCCAGCCACATACACCTGAGCTGGCGGGTTCAAATCCAGCCTGGCCCACCAAACAACGACAGCTGCAACCAAAAAAAAAATGGCCGGGTGTTGTGGCGGGCGCCTGTGGTCCCAGCTACTTGGGAGGCAGAGGCAAGAGACTCGCTTGAGCCCAGGAGTTGGAGGTTGCTGTGAGCTGTGATGCTACAGCACTCTATCCAGGGTGAAAGCTTGAGGCTCTGTCTCAAAAAAAAAAAAAAAATAAGATTTGCCCTTAAATAAACTAAACTAGCCAAAAGGATATATACAGCATTATTACTTTTTGGCATCTTTACCTTGAGTAATATCTCTACTTACACATATCCGCAGTTCTGAAGTACTATACTGCATTAATTACATGCCAGTAGCAGAGGACAAAAATATATGGAATTGGTCAGTCTAGGTCATATGAATCTCTCAATGCTAAATGAGCAATTATTGTAGGAACAAAAATATTACTAACGTTTTTAGCCATAATTATACACAAGACCACAGGTACTACAGATTTAGACAATATTCACAAGGTCAAACATAATAATGGATTAAAAAATGGGCATTAAAAGGCTGGTTAAAAAAAAAAGCCTACTAAAATTAGCAGATTCTACTATAAAGTCATTATTCTCATATCTATTTATATCCTACACTGTAAGGTCTTCTCCTATCTTGGTGATGTTGTTTTAGAACCTGAGTAACTAAATGAAGAAAAGTAAAATGCTATAAACCTATGGTGTGCGGGAAAAGTTAGAAAATGTTTATAAATTTTAGCTTATAGGGAGGCACCTGTGGCTCAAAGGGGTAGGGTGCCGGCCCCATATGCCGGAGGTGGTGGGTTCAAACCCAGTCCCAGCCAAAACTGCAAAAAAAAAAAAAAAAAAAAAAAAAAAAAAAGTTATAAATTTTTGCTTATAAAGAGCAAATTTAAAATCAGACTCAGAAAAAAGGCTCCCCTCTGTATCTCAAAACTTGACATTTTTCTTTCTTTTTTTTGTTTTGAGACAGAGCCTCAAGCTGTTGCCCTGGGTACAGTGTCATGGCGTCACAGCTCACAGCAACCTCCAGATCCTGGGCTTAAGCGATTCTCTTGCCTCAGCCTCCCAAGTAGCTGGGACTACAGGCGCCTGCCATAACACCTGGCTATTTTTTGGTTGTAGTTGTCATTGTTGTTTAGCAGGCCCAGGCTGGATTTGAACCCACCAGCTCTGGTGTATGTGGCTGGTACCTTAGCCGCTTGAGCTATAAGCGCCGAGCCCAAAACTTGAAATTTTTATTATCAGGAAGTTTTCCAATTTACTTGCAATATGTAAGTATAAAGTTATTGTGAATGATAAAGCCATGATGATACTGAATTGTTTTCTCCCCCAATTAAAGCATGAACTCAATACTGTTGTTGATAACAATAACATTAACAGACTTAATGAGTAAATCTGAAGACAGCTACTATGAGACACACATAACTCATTTTTCCTTCCCTCAAATAAAAAGTGACCTAATACGGCGGCACCTGTGGCTCAGCGAGTAGGGCGCTGGCCCCATATGCCGAAGGTGGCGGGTTCAAACCCAGCCTCGGCCGAACTGCAAAACAGAAAAACAGCTGGGCGTTGTGGCGGGCACCTGTAGTCCCAGCTACTCGGGAGGCTGAGGCAAGAGAATCACCTAAGCCCAGGAGTTAGAGGTTGCTGTGAGCAGTGTGACGCCACGGCACTCTACCAAGGGCGATAAAGTGAGACTCTGTCTCTACAAAAAAAAAAAAAAAAGTGACCTAATGAAACATGATGTCTGCATTACTGTTGTCCCGATTAGACTATCAGCTTCTTTAAGTAGTAACCATGTCTTATCTTCTGTGTCATCATAACATCTGGAACAATGGTCAGCCCTTGATAAAACATGTACAGATTGAGTATAATACACCTCTGGCCGCCTTTCTTTACATTAAATTGATGATCACCAAATTAATAGCACTGAGTATTGTCTGTGGGCTTGGCATGTTCAAAATACTTATTAGCTCATCTAAACCTCATAACTTGATACCCCGGCTACTATTAATATTTCCATTTTAAAGGTGAAAAAACAAAGAGGGGTCTCTAGAAATGATGGAAGGATTTGAACCTCAGCAGTTTATCCCTAAAGCCCATGAACTCAACTGTTCTCTATTATCATCACTTACTACCTAGCAAAACATCCATGATTAGAGTGGGAAATTTTGCAGAAAAAATTACAGAACATATGGGAAACTGTCTGTTATTCATGCAATAAATTGAGTATCTTACCATGAGCCCAACATCACTACAGGAAGTGGAAATACAGCAGAAAACAAAACAGGAAAATCCCTAACTGTTCATTAGAACAGAGAATTAATTAAAGTACAGCATGTCAAATGGTGATAAACATGAGGGAGGAAAATTAAAAGAGAAGGAAAATAAAGAATGCTGTGGACTGTGGTTGTAATTTTAAATACAGAGGTTGGGAAAGCCTCAAAGAGAAAGTTACAGCTGGGCAAAGACCTCTCCAATTTCTAAATTTTAGAATGAGACCTGAGACAACTTGATAAAGTTCAGTATTTTCACATGTTTCTGAATAAAAAAGGCAACTTTTCCTCCAGGTGAATGCTTCCTTATTCAAGGCACACAGCTAGAAGAATGGAGTGTGGGCTGGATTTCAGACCCCACTCACTACTCAGCCACGTCCCTGACAGGGCACAACTTGCACAGGAGTATGCAAACGCTCCAACAGAGCTTTCCGCTCCATGAAATAATTTTTCTTTTAATAAAAGTAGATCTATCTTGATTCCAGCTTTAGAAGGGGGTAAAGGAGAGAATCTAACATAGAAATGCATTATAATGCTTATTTGTAAATGAAGCACATATTAAATCTTGTTATTAAAAAAGTAGTATATCTTGGCTCAGCGCCTGCAGCTCAGTAGCTATGGCACCAGTCGCATACACAAGAGCTGGGCCTGCCAAACAATAACAACTACAACTGAAAAATAGCTGGGCATTGTGGTGGGTGTCTGTAGTCCCAACTACTTGGGAGGCTGAGGCAAGAGAATTGCTTAAGCCCGAGAGTTTGAAGTTGCTGTGAGCTATGATGCCACAGCACTCTACCCAGGGCGACAGCTTGAAACTCTGTCTCAAAAAAAAAAAGCAGTGTATCTCTTGACTTCTTATAACAAACTTTGATTGGAATTCAAGGAACGTATTTCTGAAAAATAACACCTAAAACTGATTAGAAGCTTATCTGAACAACATAAGAAAGCTAAATTAACATCATTTGTTCCCCTTGGTTTCTGAATTTTTTAAAGTGGTTAACAAAATTACATACTGTCTCTTTAATGGTAGGATGATAGGAAAAATGTTCCTTAAATAGATTTCTTATAGATAAATGATAGCCAAATTAACTTCTTGTATTCTGCTATATGAAAATAACTTTATAAAACAACCTCTTCTTTGCAAAATGATTTTACCTATATCTGATTTGTTTAAAACATTTATAACTATGCTTCCTTCTATGCCTTGCCAATTAATTCTGAAAAAAAATTAAACATGAAAAATAAGCAATAGAGAATGATCCTAAACATATTGTAATCAAGAACACCTGGAATCAAGAATCACCTTATCAATGATTTGTTCAAGGTGACAATCTTGAACTATTTTCGTTTTTGGAGACAGAGTTTTACTTTGTCAAGAGTACTGTAGCGTCATAGCTCACAGCAACTTCAAACTCTTGGGTTCAAGTGATTCTCTTGCCTCAGCTTCCCAAGTAGCTGGAACTAGAGGCACCTGCCACAACACCCGGCTCTTTTTTTGTGACGAGGTCTTGCTCTGGCTCAGGCTGGTCTCCAACTCCTTATAGAGTGCTAGGATTAAAGGCGTGAGCCACCACACCCGGCCAGGATCTTGACATATTTGGAAGAAAAGCAACAAAAATTCTCTGGCTTGAACTTACAAGGAATTTTCATTTATAAAATCCAATCAGTTCTGGCATTAAATTTAAACTGAAGACTCATTTATTTATTGTCATATTTGAAAACACTTCATGTTTTTGCATTGATAAAACATTTTCTACTACTTTAAAAGTATTTCTGCTATATTATCTAACATATCCATATCCAATTCATAACAAACTAGAATTTGAGGGTTCAAAACATGCTACTGGGGCGGCTCCTGTGGCTCAGCGAGTAGGGCGCCGGCCCCATATACTGAAGGTGGCAGGTTCAAGCCCGGCCTCGGCCGAACTGCAAAACAAAAAAATAGCTGGGTGCTGTGGCGGGCGCCCGTAGTCCCAGCTACTAGGTAGGCTGAGGCAAGAGAATCGCTTAAGCCCAAGAGCTGGAGGTTGCTGTGAGCAGTGTGACACCACGGCACTCTACCCAGGGCGATAAAGTGAGACTCTGTCTCTACAAAAAAAAAAAAAAACATGCTACTGATTTCCTAACTGGTTTAACTAAAGCTGTACCCAAATTGTCTCAGCCTTGAGTGCTGGGAAATTAATAATTAGGAAAAATTTTAAAGAGACCAGTTTTAGCTATGTGAGAGTGAGGGTCATTATAAGATAAGTATGTTCTGTCATCTGAGCCTCAGACCATTTGCTTAAAAAATGATGAGAGAACCATGGAAGCAGAATTCAAATGGTATAATCTCAGTAGTACCATAACTATAAAAGGATTTACTGCCTCTATCAAAACTAACATACACAGCATCCAAACAGAGATGCTGTCTCCTATAATTGTTTAAAGTAGGAGAGCAATTTCAAGGAACTATCAAGACTTTAAGCTGTTTGCACTATTGGTTTATGTTCCCTTTAAGAAGATATAAACTATGCTAATTTATAACCTTAAACTTGAACTTAGATATACACTTAGGCCCTAACATCACCATCAACTGTGTAAATTTTGTATTTATTTTTAGTTTATCAAGTGTTTTAGTATAAATAATAAAATTTACTAACTGGAATGTCAGTTCCATTTTTTCATCTGATTTGTTCACTGATGTATCCTGGTGCCTAGAATAGTACCTGGCACAGCTCTGTATTTTTAAACAGATACATTTACTTCAAACCCACACAAAACCAAAATACTGACCCCAAAAAGGGTTTTTTTGCTATCTCAGCATAAGAGTCCCAAATCTCCTACAATCTATTATACAATACTGACACATAAAATTAGTCATTTTAAGTTGACCAAGAGAAACAACTATAAACACAATGCTGTACCTGTTTTGGCTGATAGCAATTTCTAGAGTTCCCAAGCCTAAACTCTACTATCCATCTTTTTTTTCCTCCCTCAGTCTCACTCTGTCACCCTGGATAGAGTGCTACAGCATCATAGCTCACAGCAACCCTGAACTCTTGGTCTCAAGTGATCCTCTTGCCTCAGTTTTTCATTTTTAGTAAAGACTGAGTCTTGCTCTTGCTTAGGCTGGTCTCAAACTCCTGAGCTCAAGCAATCCACCTGCTTTGGCCTCCCAGAGTGCTGGGATTATAGGCATGAGCCACTGCACCCAGCTCTCCTATAAATCTTACGTCTAAAGGTAGCTGTAATGGAATGATTAGTAAAGATGACTCAATGAAGTATTAGATGAATAAATTAATAAGCTTTAATACTGGAGCTCAACAATACCTAAGTGATCTTTATAAAACATTAAAGTCATAAAAAAAAAACATTAAAGTCATAATGTTGCCTCATGATTTAAAGGTCTTCAGGAGCTCCCCCAATGCCTCTAATCCGGTTGGAATGCAGTCTGAAATTAGAATTCATCAATCTGAATCTTTCCATGTCATTTACAAGTTGTGTAACCTAAGAAGAGTACTTAATCTCTCCAAACTTCAGTTTCTTCATTTGTAAAAGGGAATATTGATAACTCAAAAGTTGTTGTAAGGATTAAATGAAATAATGCAAGGCAGAATAGTAAGCAACTCAAGACTTACTAATGTTATAGACAGAAAAAGTAGTTCAAAGTCCTTATAAGCTCTCCTAAAACTGCTTTTTTTTGCCTTGTCCACACCTACCTGGTCCTCTTTTATACCTCTGGGTATCAGTCACACCATCAATTTGCAAGGCAGACTCCCAAGAACTGCCAGACACCTTTCTCTATTGTTATGGCCAGGTTTCCCCAGCTCCACCAAACCCGTACTCTTAGAGGTTAAGTATTTCCCCAACTTTTAAGGCCAAGCTCAACCATCCCACTTCCTTTTCTAATTAGTCTTTCCTGCCTTACCTCTATGCTTAATTTGCCACCTACTTTTTCCTCAGTGTACTCTGCATAATTCTAGTCAACTTTCTTCAGTTAAACTACATATTTTTGAGAGCAAGGCCTGGGTGTCTCTTCTCTGCATCTCCCAACGCACCTACTACCTGCCTAGCACAATGTAGGTGGCTCAACAGTAATTGCTGGTAATGACTGTTTAAACTTGGTTTTTTCAAACTTCTCCCTAAAAATAATATAAAGAGAAGAAAGAATGAATTTCTTCAGAAGTCTATGAATATAACCTGAAGATTCAAAGGCAAATTTTCTTAAATATTTGAGAAGTCACATATTTTTTTTCCTTAACTTGTGAGAATTTTGTATTCTATTCCAGGACAGACCTGAGTTGTTTTAACCTACAATAACAACCACCCTTCCCACCAAGTTAATTATTACTAGGAGAATAGGCCTAGTGATGAGTTTAGGAGAGGAACACCAGAGAGTTAATGCATAATATACATAAGTCAGCAGATGAAAGAGAAGGTCCTATGCTCTAGTTATGCAAAACTATAGCTAATACTAGGAGGAGAAAATTCCCGAAAGGAAGAAGCAAAATTTCAATGGCATAAAATAATAGGAGAAGAGATTTTTTGTAAACTACTTATAATTTATTTTCATTTAAAAACATTTTTTTCTCTAACCTGCTTCAGAGAAAGAAGGCAGAAATTTAAAGCAAACCCCAGAATTCACAAAATACTGTTCTTAAAATATGAACTAAGCGGGTGGCGCCTGTGGCTCAGCGAGTAGGGCGCCGGCCCCATATACCGAAGGTGGCGGGTTCAAGCCCGGCCTCGGCCAAACTGCAAAAGAAACAAACAAAAAAATAGCCGGGCGCTGTGGCGGGCGCCTGTAGTCCCAGCTACTAGGGAGGCTGAGGCAAGAGAATCGCTTAAGCCCAAGAGCTGGAGGTTGCTGTGAGCACTGTGACGCCACGGCACTCTACCCAGGGTGATAAAGTGAGACTCTGTCTCTACAAAAAAAAAAAAAAAAAAAGAAGAGTTAAAAAAAAAAAAAAATATGAACTAAGCTCTAGAGAAAAAGGGTCATAATTTATTGGGACAATAAAAAGATAAAGGAATTTCATCACTACTGAAACGTAAGGAGAAACTACATTTCCCCTACATGTGAGAGGAACACAGATACTCGTCTTACATTAGAAGATTATCTAAAACATGAAATAGATTGTCCATCCACTTAATTTCTTTGCAATTTTCTAAAGACTTTTCACACTCTTTCCCTTTGTTTTTACAGACATCAGCATACTGCTTCTGAGGCTCAGCATACTGTGGTTCCAAAGACCCAAAATGTTTCTAATTCACAGAAAGGCTTTAGACTGAAATTTCTATTTTTAAAAGTCATAGAAACATCTCTAGGCTCCCAAGCAACAATGCTAGAAAAATTTATGTTAATATGCTACTAACCCATTATACTAACTATGAAAGGACCAGTGAATTCAGAATTTTGATACTTTTTTTTTGCAGTTTTTTGGCCAGGGCTGGGTTTGAATCTGCCACCTCTGGCATATGGGGCCAGTGTCCTACTCCTTTGGGCCACAGACACCGCCCAGAATTTTGATTTTTTTTTAAAAGTTAACTTATTGCCTTTTTAAAGTTCTTCACACCTGGCTCGGCGCCTGTGGCTCAACGGGCTAAGGCGCCAGCCACGTACACCTGAGCTGGCGGGTTCGAATCCAGCCTGGGCCCGCCAAACAACAATGATAGCTGCAACCAAAAAGAAATGGTCGGGCGTTGTGGCAGGCGCCTGTAGTCCCAGCGACTTGGGAGGCAGAGGCAGGAGACTTGCTTGAGTCCAGGAATTGGAGGTTGCTGTGAACTGTGATGCCACAGCATTCTATCCAGGGCGACAGCTCTGTCTTTTGAGGCTCTGTCTCAAAAAAAAAAAAAAGTTCTTCACACCTAAATGACCTATAAAAGAAATATTGTGAACCATATTCTAATTCAAGGGATAGCAAACTTTTTTAGTAAAAGGTCAGAAGGTAAATATTTTAGGTTTTGCACAATAAGAAGAGGTAAAATCAAACATATAATAATATAATACGTAGGTCTCTGTTGCAACTACTTAACTCTGTTCTTTTTTTTTTTTTTTGAGACAGAGCCTCAAGCTGTCACCCTGGATAGAGTGCAGTGATATCACAGCTCACAGCAACCTCCAATTCCTGGGCTCAAGCAAGTCTCTTGCCTCCGCCTCCCAAGTAGCTGGGACTGCAGGCACCTGCCACAACGCCCAGCCGTCATTGCTGTTGGTGGGCCCAGGCTGGATTCAAATCTGCTAACTCAGGTGTATGTGGCTGGCGCCTTAGCCCAATGTGCCACAGGCGCTGAGCTTAACTCTGTTGTTCTAATGAATTTTCATGTCTTTTTTTTTTTTTTTTTGAGACAGAGCCTCAAGCTGTCACCCTGGATAGAGTGCTGTGGCTTCACAGCTCACAGCAACCTCCAATTCCTGGGCTCAAGCGAGTCTCTTGCCTCCGCCTCCCAAGTAGCTGGGCCTACAGGCGCCCGCCACAATGCCCAGCCATTTTTTGGTTGCAGCTGTCATTGTTGCTTGGCGGGTCTGGGGGCTGGATTCGAACCCGCCAGCTCAGGTGTACGTGGCTGGCGCCTTAGCCCGTTGAGCCACAGGCACCGAGCCGAATTTTCATGTCTTGAAATATTAATATTTTTATTTTCTGCCCAGCCATTTTACAAATGTAAAACTACCTTTAGCTTACCAGTAGTCCCAAAACAGATGGCTGGCCAGAAATGGCCATGGGCCTAATAGTTGGCTTATTCTTATTCTAGTTTATGATAGATTTGAAAAGACAACTTCACTGATATTACTAAGAAATTAAATCTCACTTTCAAGAAAAAATACACAGAAAAGTAAATGGAAACAGAGATACAAAACAGTATGCATAGTAGTCTAGTATATGGAGGAAAAGTGTACATATAACTGTGCATATATATAATTTATATATATATAGGGTGTCTGTGTGTATATATCTATATATATGTATTCAAATTTATCTACTTACCTGTTTGTCATAACAACAGGAATCATATCCAAATGTTAACAGTAGAGGGTATTTTTTTTTTTCTTTTCTTTTTCCTTTTATTTTTTTCAACTCCATGTTCCCCCATTCATAATACAGACTAGGCATGGGGCCTGGGCTGGGGTGTACATAGGGTAGGTTTACTCTGCCTCCTCTTTGTACAGTTAGTGTAAGAACACAGCCTGTGGTAAGCACCAGGAGGTCAGTAGAGGGTAATTTTTATTTTTTTCTTTTATAAATGTTTATATTGCCCAAAGCTTCTACAATGAACATATAATACTTTCATAATTAGAAAGAATGAAACAAAAAAATCCTCAATTTTAACCTGAGTTTTTGTTAAAGCATAGTCATTCATAACTTAACAATGGGTATACATTCTTTTTTTTTTTTTTGAGACAGAGTCTCAAGCCATTGCCCTGGGTAGAGTGCCGTTGTGTCCACAGCTCACGGCAACCTCGAACTCGGGCTCAAGTGATTCTCTTCCCTCAGTTTTTCTATTTTAGTAGAGACGGGATCTGGATTTTGCTCAGGCTGGTCTTGAACTCGTGGGCTCAAGCAATTCACCTTCCTCGGCCTTCCAGAGTACTAGGATTACAAGCGTGAATCACCGAGCCTGGCCAACAATAGGTATATACTGAGAAATGTGCTGTCAGATGATTTTGTCCTTGTGTGAATATCATAGAGTGTGCTACACAAACCTAGATGGCATAGCCTATTACATACTTAGGCTGTAGTGTATGTATGGCATTTTGCTCCTAGGCCACAAACTTGTGCAACTTGTGACTATATTGAATACTATAGGTAATTATGACAGTGTGAAGCATATGTGTATCTAAACATAGAAAAGGTACAGCAAAAATACAGTGTAAAAGATTAAAAATGGGGCTCAGCGCCTGTGGCTCAACAGGCTAAGGCACCAGCCACGTACACCTGAGCTGGTGGGTTCGAATCCAGCCCAGGTCCGCCAAACAACAATGACGGCTACAACCAAAAAAAATGGCTGGGCGTTGTGGCGGGCACCTGTAGTCCCAGCTACTTGGGAGGCGGAGGCAGGAGACTCGCTTGAGCCCAGGAATTGGAGGTTGCTGTGAGCTGTGAAGCCACAGCACTCTATCCAGGGTGACAGCTTGAGGCTCTG
>CAUYON010094545.1:0-12858 GCA_963573935.1 Arctocebus calabarensis | reverse complement strand
TTATCTCTTCCTTTTTCTTTTCTTTTACCCTTTCCTCATTTCTTTATTATCTCTTTCTTTCTTTTTTTTTTTTTAAAGGCTTTGCCACATTCTTTTTTATTTTTTATTTATTTATTTTTTTTTTGGGACAGAGCCTCAAGCTGTAACCCTGGATAGAGAGCTGTGACATCACAGCTCACAGCAACCTCCAATTCCTGGGCTCAAGCGAGTCTCATGCCTCTGCCTCCCAAGTAGCTGGGACTACAGGCACCCGCCACAAAGCCTGGCCATTTTTTGGTTGCAGCCGTCATCATTGTTTGGTGGGCCCGGGCTGGATTCGAACCCGCCAGCTCAGGTGCCCTAGCCCGTTGAGCCACAGGCACTAGGCCTATTATCTCTTTCTTATTCTACTCTTTAATTCCATTATTTATTTTTCAAATAATCCTTTATTGTATCTCATTTTTTTGTATTCTTTTGGTATTCCTGTACTTATAGTTTGAAGCATGTTTAACCTTGGTCTTGGTTCTCATTGTTTGAAGATACCTTATTAATCTTTAAATGAGATTAATAAATTTAGAGAATACATTTTCAATTGTCTGATACTGAGTGTTCTGTAAGTTCTAAATTCACCTATGTCCTGAACATTATTTTTCTCTCCATTCTCTTCCCTCTGTTGGTTCTCTGTCCCCCATTCCAATTTTTAAATTCTTTTCTTGACAATAATATAAGCTGTGGACTCTAGTTTCCACTTTCAGTGTCTCCATACCCATCACTCACCACATCAGACCAGTCTTCCTAATATGTCACCAGGGTGGTTCCCTAGGCCCTTATCATCTGTACTTTATCAACAGTCTCTTAAATTGTGCTCCTTCCCCAGTTTTTCCCTTCCCAAAATGTCTTTTCCTTACTGCTTTCAGAGTAGACTAGTCATTGTCTATAGGATAAAGGTGTCTTAAATGCTCACCAGTAACTGGCAGATGAGTCTGCAGATCCTTGATTTCTTTTGTTTCAAGTCTGAATCCAGTGTTTTGCAGAACACTATTTAAGTCACCAACATGAATCTTCCCTCCTTAATAAAAACAAGAAGGAGATAAGAATGCCATGAAATGAAGAATGTGGGCCCTCAACCCTCACCTAGAAATGAAAGCACAAAGAAACTTTACAGGAAGTTATATGAAAGTCAGGAACAGAATATGCTTCCATGATCAAACTTCTGACAGAAGTTTATGGGGAGAGACAAAGTAAAGAGTTTGACGACTCTGGTGAATTAATAATAGCAATGAAATCAAGTTATTCTGATCAAAGACAAGGATTTGAAATTTGCTACAGTCATAATAAGTTCCTTCCCAAATGTAACTGTCCCTAAAGGAGAGCTGTAGCTAATGAGGACGCATTACTAAAACAGTTGGTATAGTTTTGATCAAATCACTCTGAAATACGAGGATTTACAAAAAGTCAATATTTCAGGTGAGTTAAATGATTAAATGTAAAAAGTGAAATCATAGAAAGTCAAGGAGAAAGTGTATGTGACTCTTCACGTGCTCTCTAGATGCTAAGAAACTTTCAAAATACAGAAAGATGAGAAATTACATGAATAAATGGTTGATAAAATTAAATAGATAAGGTCTGGGCATCATGGCTCACACTTATAATCCCAGTATTCTGGGAGGCTGACCTGAGAAAATCAACTGAGGGCAAGAGTTTAAGACCAATTGGGTAATACAGTAAGAATCTGTCTCTACAAAAAGTAAAAAAAAAAAAAATTAGTTGGGTGTGTTGGCATGTGCCTGCAGTCCCAACTACTCAGGAGGTTGAGGTAGAAGGTTTGCTTGAGCCTAGGACTTCAAGGTTATTACATACAATGGCCTGGGTGACAGAGCAAGACACTGTCTCTTAAAAATAAGAAAATTAAATCCATAAAATTGAAAAAAACATGTTCATGTATCAAAATGCAAAACAATGGACAAAAAGTAGAAAAAGTAGATTTGTAGTTGCCTAAGTCTGGGAGGTTTGGAAGGTATCGGTAGTAACTGCTAATGGATATCCAAGTTTCTTTTCCTTGTGATGAAATGTTTTAAAATTAATTGTGATTATAGTTGCACAACTCTGCTAGGAGACTAAAAACTATTGTGTTAAATACTTTAAATAGGTGAGTTGTATAGTATATGAATTATATCTGTATAAAGCTGTTGTAAAAAGACAACATAACAAAATAGAATATAACTAGGCAAATATTTACTACAGATATGCCAATGTGCTAATGTTTAACATATAAATAGGCAATTCAAATTAATAGGAAAAATGTTCAGACTTCAATAAGATAATATGCAAATGGCTACAACAAGAAACTCAAAGACTGAAAGGCATCATATAAAAATTTTCAACTTCATTGATAACAATAAAATCAGAACAACAATTAGATTCATGATTTTTCATCTATCAAATTAATAACTTCAAAATGTGTGAAAATATATTGTGGTTAGGGCATAATGATAATAGGTATCCTCACTTACTATGTATGGAAGTACAAATTAACACTATTTTTTTGGAACACAAATTGCGGAATACATCAAAGCCTTAAACATATTAAGACATTTTGACTTAGCAATTTCTGCTGAAAGAATATGTCCAATGTAAATGACTTTAAAGTTCAATTAAGGTAGTAGGATCACTTGAGGTCAACGATTTAAGACTAATTTTGGCAATAGCAAGACTCTGTCTCTACAAAAAGTAAAAAAATTATCTGGACATGGTTGCGCACGCCTGTAGTCCCAGCTATTCATGGGGCTGAGGCAGAAGTGTTGTTCTGAGCCCAGGAGTTGGAGGTTGCAGTGAGTTATGATGATGCCATTGCACACTAGAAACAGAGTGAGACCCTGTCTCAAAAAAAAGAAAGTAGGATACATAAAATATCCAGAAAGAATTTAATTAACAATACATAACATAAATTATGCACAGAAAAAAGAATAAAGGTAGCTATAATAAAAAAGGTAATATTACTTGGGATTATGAGCAATTACATGTCTTATATATTCCAGATTATTCTCAAATAACCAGTGTCTAGTAAAGACTTGAATATTTGTTGAATAAAATGCTTCATTTTTGGCTTATTTATATAATAAGAAATAAACCAATAGGACAATCTCAGATTTTATCCTTGTCCTCTTCCTCACTTACCTTTGAAAGATTTCACACCTTCCAATAACTCTTTCTTAAACACCTTTTTATTAGCTGTAGGAGAAAACATTAATTATGTTTTTAGAGAATCATAAAAACCAAAATATATACTTAGAAATTAATCACAATTCATTCTCAATGAAATGAAAAATATTTAGAAAATTCACTGTAATGAAAATTTCCACTGGATAGAATACAAAACAGTTAGTGGCACTCTGCTGTGTTGAAATACACAGTTTTTTTGAACTCATCTTCATCTTTTCCTTCTTCATCTTTCCTACCCTTCTGCTCTTTCATCTTCTTTTAGTTTTTACCTTAAGCTTTATATTTCCTTCAAGGAGACAAAAGAACTTGTTTATCCTATGATATGACTTCTGACTGAACAGGTCCCTATTTCCTAAAACAAAATCTAAAATACAAGAAGAGGATTTTTGGAAATGCTGGACCTCTGTCTTTCCTTTCCTTTCTTTTTTTCGAGACAGAGCCTCAAGCTATCACTCTGGATAGAGTGCTGTGGCACCACAGCTCACAGCAACCTCCAATTCCTGGGCTCAAGTGAGTCTCCCGCCTCTGCCTCACAAGTAGCTGGGACTACAGGGGCCCGCCACCATGCCCAGCCATTTTTTGGTTTGGCAGGCCCAGGCTGTATTCGAACCCACCAACTCAAGTGTACGTGGCTGGCGTCTTAGCTGCTTGAACCACAGGCACTGAGCCTTCTTTTCTTTTTTCATTTGCCAGTTTTTTTTTTTATTGAGTCATATATACATAGATCATGAATACATTTTTGCCTTTGTGGAAATACATTTTGCCAATGTGTTGATTATTTGTACAAATTGGAGTGCTTACATCCTACTAATTAACATAGCTTTCACCTCATTTACTTAATCACAGTGTTAAGACTTTTGTGTTCAATACTTGATAGATTTGACTTGTACCCTTGCGATATGCTCCATAGGTGTGGTCCCACCATTAACTCTCCCTCTATCAAACCACCCCCCTCCTTTCCTATCCCTTTCCCATTCTCACCTTCATCCTGGGCTATAGTTGTGATTCATCTCTCATATGAAAGTGTGAGTGATTATAAATTAGTTTTGTAGTAATACTGAGCACATTGGATGTGTTTTTTTTTCCATTCCTGAGATACTTTACTAAGGAGAATATTTTCCAGTTCCACCCATGTAAACATAAAAGAGGTAAAGTCTCCATCTTTTTAAAATGCTGCATAGTATTCCATGGTATACATATACCACAATTTATTGATCCATTCATGGGTTGATGGGCACTTGAGCTTCTTCCAAGACTTGGTAATTATGAATTAAGCTGCAGTGAACAATCTGGTACATATATCTTTGTTGCCAAGTGATTTTTGGTCTTTTGGATATACACCTAGTAGAGGAATTACAAGATCAAACGGCAAGTCTATATTTAGATCGTTGAGTGTTCTCCAAACTTCTTCCCAAAAGGAACATACTAGCTTGCATTCCCACCAGCAGTGCAGAGGTGTTCCCTTTTCTCCACATCCACGCCAACATCTGTACTTTTGGGATTTTGTGATGTAGGCTACTCTTACTGGAATTAGATGATATCTCAAAGTGGTTTTGGTTTACATTTCACTGATGATTAATGATGATGAGCATTTTTTCGTGTGTCTGTAGACTGTGCACCTGTTTTCTTCAGTCTGTTCATGTCTCTTGCCCACAATGAAATGGGATCACTTGTTCTTTTCTTATTAATAAGTTTGATTTCTCTGTGAATTCTGATTATTAGACCTTTGTCGGAAATGTAACCTGAAAAAATCTTCTCCCATTCTGAGGGCTGTCTATTTGCTCTACTTTCTGTGTTCTTGGCAGTGCAGAAGCTTTTTAGTTTGATCAGATCCCAGTAATGTATTTTTGATGTTGTTTCAATTGCCTGGGAGGTCTTCCTCAGAAAGTATTCTCCCAGGCCAATTTTTTCAAGTGTTTCCCCTGCCCTCTCTCCACCAACTTCTATAGTTTCATGTCTTAAGAAGTTTAAGGGCTTGGCGCCTGTGACTCAGTGGGCTAAGGCCACATACACCTGAGCTGGCGGGTTCGAATCCAGCCTGGGCCCGCCAACCAACAGTGATGGCTACAACCCAAACAAAAATAGCCGGGCTTTGTGGCGGGCGCCGGTAGTCCCAGCTACTTGGGAGGCAGAGGCAGGAGACTCACTTGAGCCCAGGAATTGGAGGTTGCTGTGAGCTGTAATGCCACGACACTCTACCCAGGGCAACACCTTGAGGCTCTGTCTCAAAAAACAAAGACCTCCCAGGATTGAAATAATGATTTTCTTCAGTGCAGGCCCAACCCTCCTTAGGTTCTAAAATCAGAAAAGATCAAATGTGTTCAGGGTAGTGTGGCCAGAAAGCACAGTACTTCTCAATGTGTCTGAGGTGAAAGGGCTGTTTTTAAAATTTCCAATCCATTGTGGACTTATATGTAGTTTTATAAAGTAAAATAAAAGTGAATTACAAATGGGAAAACTAATTCCGAAAAATAAGTTACTAAGTAATTGAAATAATAGGAAATTATGCATTCCTAACTATTACTAGATTTAGCAGACATAGAACTACTCTGTCAACTGCAGTCAATGTTTCTAAACACTATCAATTTCTTTTCTTTTAGAGGCAGAATCTCACTCTGTTGCCCTCAGTAGAGTGCTGTGGCGTCACAGCTCACAGCAACCTCCAGCTCTTGGACTTAGGCAATTCCCTTGCCTTCAGCCTCCCAAGTAGCTGGGACTACAGGTGCCCACCACAACGCCTGGCTATTTCTTTTGTTGTTGTAGTTTGGCCAGGGCTAGATTCAAACCTGCCACCCTCGGTATATGGGGCCAGCACCCTACTCACTGAGCCACAGGTGCCGCCCCAAAACACTATCAGTTTCGGTACTTGCCCTGAGGTCCAGTAACAGAGTTAAGAAGGCAAGCCATTACTTCTAGCCTGTCATCTCACAGGGCATGGAGATGAAGTCATTTCCAAACAGAAGAATCTTTTGACACACATGTAGAAGCAGAAGATAATGCAAAATGTAATTTGTCTTTCAGTGCGTGCCAGGCTGGTGTGCGAAATTGCTTTATATGTATTTGCTCATTTAATCCCAACAGCAGCCCAATGATGTATACAGAGCGGTAAAATCTCCATTTTACAGATAAAGAATCTGACAATTAAAAAGGGTCATGTAACTTACCCAAAGTCATGCCTCTATGAGGAGAAAAGCAGGACACAAATCCTGAGTCGTCAAACTCCAGATCCTAAATGACAAGTTACTCTCTCAGTGAATGTTTTCCAGGCACAACCAATTCAGATTATTTTTTAATTGGATTGATGAAAATTGAATAAATATCTGGTCCCAGCTCTCCCGGTTCATTATCACCTCTTAAAGATAACGGACCTAATTTTCTTTCACCAACAGTGGTCAAAGTCAGGCCTTCAGTCAAAACTCAGGTCAAGATAAACCTTACCTAAGATACCGCTTGGTCTCAGTAGCTGCCTGCTAGACTGAATTATTTATTACTATGAGGTCATCAGTGGACCAAGTCCATTTCTTAAGTTGTTTTCTAGTCTATAAAATGTCTTACACCAGTGAATATAACTATAATGAACTAAATATTGATCAGTAGCACTGAAAATATCTATTGATCTCCATTTTGGATTGTTGAGAGACAGTATGGTAATAGGAAATATGAAATGCTTTTCTACAGAGCTCTTGAGAAACCCTCTCAGAATTTAGCTCTATCAGATGTATGTACTTGTGGACTTTACTCTTGATTTTCTTTGGCGAGAATCTGAAATTAATCTCAAAATCTGAGACTGTTGCTCAAGTGTCCTTATGGCATTTTTTGTTTTTCTTTTTTTTGAGACAGAGTCTCAAGCTCTCGCCCTGGGTAGGAGTGCTGTGGCGTCACAACTGACAGCAACCTCAAACTCTTGAGCTTATACAATCCTCTTGCCTCAACCTCCCAGGTAGCTGGGACTACAGGTGCCTGCCACAACACCTGGCTATCTTTTGGTTATAGTTGTCATTGTTGTTTGGCAGACTGGGCTAGATTCGAACCCACCAGCTCCAGTGTATGTGGCTAGCATCCTAGCCACATGAGCTATGGGTGCTGAGCCAGCCTTATGGCATTTTCATTTTCATTTGCCTTTTATGATGCAGTGAGAGTCTACAAAAGAAAATAGGACACCAGCAATTTGTTTTGTCAATACTTATCTGCTTGCTGTTCTTTTATCTGTCTATTTATTTATTTAAATTATTTATTTATTTATTTATTTATTTTGTGATTTATTTTTTTAATTTATTTTTATTGTTGGGGATTCATTGAGGGTACAAGAAACCATGTTACACTGATTGCATTTGTTGGGTAAAGTTACTTATTTATTTTGAGATAGAATCTCATTCTGTTGCCTGGGCTAAAGTGCCATGGCATCAGCCTCGTACACAGCAACCTCCACGTCCTGGGCTCAAGGGATCCTCTTGTCTCAGCCTCCCAAGTAGCTGGGATTATAGGCACACACCACAATGTCCTAATTTTTTCCACTTTTAGTAGAGACAGGGTCTTGTTTTGCTCAAGCTGGTCAAACTACTGAGCTCAAGTGATCCTCCCCCCTCAGCCTCCCAGAGTGCTAGTATTTCAGGCATGGACCAGACTGCTTGCTGTTCTTAACACTGAAACACACACAGTAACACACTCTCTTCATGTCCTTTTGCTTTCAAGTATCAGCCGGCTTGGCTTAGCAAAAACAATATACCCAGACCAGGATGGGAGTTTCAGGTGATATTCTCTTCTCAAATGCTTAGAATACTATTCATGAAATGCCCAAAGTCTACAACGTCTGTGATTTTTCAACTGGGACTGAACCACCTCCCGTGGGACATTTGAAAATGTGTTGTATTTTGGACTCCCCTACGATTCGGAGGTACTACTGGCATTTAGGGGCAGGAACATTAAACATGAGGCAGTATATGGGATGATCTGATGCACAATAAAAAGTTGTCCTGCCCAAAGTGGAAAGCCTGGGGGACTTCTCTAGGAAAAGACATTACATTTGTACCTCTAGAGGCAGCTTCAGAGTTTAAAGCAGAGATTCTCAAGTTTGGAGGGAGAGAGAGTAGAAGTGAAGAAACAAGTGTTGGTAAGTGGCTTATCTCATTTTCCGTTGCTTACAACAGAATACCTGAAACCAGGTAATGTATAAAGAAAGGAATTTATTTCTCGCAGTTATGGAGGCTGCGAAGTCCAAGGGCAAGAGGGCTGCATCTGGTGAGGGCCTTCTTGCTGGTGGGGACTCTCTGCAGAGTCTGAGTAGCACAGAGCATCACATAATAAAGGGGCTAAATGTGCCAGCTCAGGTCTCTCATCCTCTTATAAAACCACCAGTCCTACTCCCATGATTACCCATTAAGCCATTAACCCATGAATCCATCCATTCATGAGGCCAGACCTCTGATAACCCCAACCACCTCTTAAAGGCCCACCTCTCAGTACTGCCACTTTGGGGATTAAGTTTCAACACGAGTTACAGAGGGAACAAACAAGCAAAGCATAGCAGTGAGGGTCAGGGGAAACTATATGTGATTTGTAAAAACCATATTTCCAATAAATATCAGGACATCGATCCCGTGTCAATCACTGTCCTAAGCAATGAGGCTACAATGGGCCCTGTCCTGACGTTTATAGGCCGATGAGGGTGAAACAGAAGAATGACTTAATATGATCATTAATCCTGTGGAAGCCAAGGGTGGTAAGAGAAGAAATGTGGGTGTAGCTAATATCTGAGATCGATGGGACATAATTGGGGCCCTTTGCAGAGGAGCTGCAGAAGCCTACACTTGGGGGTTGGTGAGAGTAGATTCAATTAAAAAGAACAGAAGCTCTCGAGGGTCAGGAGGATGGCATATGGCATTTGCCGAGGCTTTAAATCCAGAAAAATTTTTGCCAATTTCAGACACTAAAAGAATATAAGGACAGATTATGCCAATATTAAAGAAATCCATCTAGGTAATAAGAAAGCAGCTACTATTTTGAGCTTTTACTGTAGTCCCAACAATAGGTAATTGGCTGTCATACATTCCTCAGCTAATCCTCCTCACACTGATGCGAGAAAGATGGCCTTACCCTCATAAGGAAGGAACCTCATAAAAGTTACCATGCCCTCAGTTAGCTAAGCAAACAACAAGTAAGTGGCAAAGCTAAACTTCCAACCTACATCTGCTGGACTCCACATCTCACGCTCTCTACTAACCATGACGTTATAAAGTATTTGCTCACCAAACACCTCTCTTAAGTGAAAACCAGTGAAAATGAAAAGAGATGGAGCAAACAAAAGAGAGGGATTGGGAGGAAGAAAGAGGCAAAGTCAGGTCAACAGGGTGACAATAAAAAGACAATCCAGGACAGCCTGCAGCGGGGGTGTTTTCAAGATGTACAAGGTGGACGCTTCTGATTGTGGTGTGGCTTGAAGCTATTTCTGATGACGGGCCATTAACAGCCAACTGGGCTGGAATTACCTGTACAGACAAGGCTGGGGGAAAGGAGCAGTGGCATTTGAAGAATGTCCTGGGAAGACATTTCAGTAGCCAAAGACCTGAGCATCACAGTGGCCCACCCCTTCTCCTTCCCAACACACATACCACATAACCTCAAAAAAACTATCTTCCCTCGGGACCTTTCCTCCTTTTCCAAAGAAAACGACTTCATAAGAAGATCAAAGATTGGGAAGCCACAGTGAGAACGATCTCATCAGGGATACTGACAGCTCAAGTCTGGGAAGGGCATTTCCAGCAGCCTTCAATTACATTGAAGAAGCCTTTCAGGGAGCAGATAGTGGGGGTTAGCAGCCAGCACCATCTACCAGGTAGTGCTTAAATTCATAGGCTTTGAAGTCAGTAAACATGGAGGCAGACTCCCCTGCTCAGAATCTATCCTGGCCTTGCCATTCGCTAGTTAGATGAACTAGGGTAAGTTTCTTGACCTTTCAGGCCTCGGTTTCTTCTCTTGTACACATCTCCCAAGGGGGTTGTGGGCTGAACAATATAATGCATGTAACCAGCTCAGCACCACGTCCAGTCTCTAGACCCCTGATTTTCACCCCGTGTGCAGTGCGAGGATCTTAGGTGTGCCACAAAAATGTTTTAATCAATAAAATTATTTTTGAAAAAGTTCAAAACATAGTAAGTATATTCTTTTTTTTTTTAACTCTTTTTTTTGATCAACATAATTTAAGTGTGCCATGGAAACTATAGGTTCCAGGGTGCCATGAGATATAAAAGGTTGAGGAACACAGCTCTAGAAGGTATTTCATAATAGAAATGATTTCCTGGGGAGGGAGTAGTAAGTGATGTTGAATATTAAATAAGATCTAGGAAGAGGTTGAGGCTCTAAGAACTTGTACTGTCTCAGTCACTGATAAGATGAAGTAACTCATCATTGTCTAGGGCTGATTCACGTCCTAGGCCCTGTCATAGACACTGGGGATATATATATATTTTTTATTTAATTCTCACAGCAAATTTGCAATTTTTCTTGTAAAATTTGAGATAGAGTATCTGTTGCTGTGGGGTCAGCCTAGCTCACAGCAGTCTTAGACTCCTGGGCCTAGCCTCCTGAGTAGCTGGGTTACAGGCGCCCACCACCATGCCCAGCTATTTTTTCTATTTTAGTAGAGATGATAGGGTCTTATTCAGGCTGGTCTCTAATGCCTGAGTTCAAAAGGTCTTCCTGCCACAACCTCCCTCGGTGCTAGGACTATACGCATGAACCACCCGGGCTGGCCAAATTAATAATTCCAAATATTGGCTCAGGAAGGTTAACTAGTTTGCTCAATTTACTTATCTAGAAGGTGCTCTTAAAGATTGCAAACTGAGCAGATGGGTGTCATACCCTCTCCATCCATGGAGTGGTTGGCCCTGCTCGACCCCAGTGCGTTTCTCTGTAAGCATAGCAGAATGTGTAGAAGCTCTCCTAGGAAAATAAGAAACCTTTCCCAAGAAAACCTTTCCTAAAACATCATTTTCTCTGGTTTCGAACTCCTAAGCTCAAGCCACCTCAAGAATTCCAGAGCTTGTTCAATGAGGACACCTAGAGGCCTCTATGAGTTATTGCAGCCAGGAGTTTCCAATGGGCAGCCCTAGTCTTAATTCATGCTTAATTCAAGCCATGTGTACAAACAAGTTTCTGAAGGCCAGCATAACCAGACAGCCGAAACTCAATTGTAATGTCCAACAACTTCATTTACTAGCTATGTCTTCTTGGGGAAGCAGTTATATTTTTTATATTATCACTTTTGTATTGGATTTTGAGTCAGATAAAAGTTTAGAAATAAATAAAATATCACTTTTTACAAAATAGAAATAATAATTGTAACAATCTCAAAAAAAAAAAAAAAACTACCTGTAAGGATTCCACAAAATTATGCTCTTCAGGAACTTACCACAGTGCCTGGGACAAAGTTAGTTCTTATAAATGTTTCTCATTATTGTTTCTAATGTGATATTATCAGGCAGTGGAATGTAAGAGAGTTAATGGTCTTCAACATTATCAAATGTAAATATTAGTAAAATTAGGCTCCGTGCTCGTAGCACAGTGGTTACAGCGCCAGACACATACACAAGAGCTGGCAGGTTGAAATTCAGCCCGGACCTGCAAAACAACAATGACAAGTGCAACAAAAAAATAGCTGGGCGTTGTGGTGGGGCCTGTAGTCACAGCTACTTGGGAGGCTGAGGCAAGAGAATCTCTTGAGCCCAAGAGTTTGAGGTTGCTGAGCTGTGATGCCGTGGCACTCTACCAAGGGTGACATAGTGAGACTCTGTCTCAAAAAAAAAAAAAAAGAAATGAAATGTAAGCATTAACTATGAATAATAATTGACAGTCAGTGAGTGCCAAGGCAGGTATGAGGGTGAGGTGCAAAATCTAAGGGTGTACCAAAAACCCAGTTGAGAAGATAAGTAATATTTTATTGCAGTCTACTAAAAAAATCAAATTGTATACAATTTTTTTCTATAATGAACAAAATATCAAAATTTTAAATAAAGACAAGATCCGTATTACTGATTTTCCCTTTCCTCAGACTCTAATAGGGCTTGGCACTGCACTGTGGCAGCTGTCACTGCCTCTTAACAACAAAGGAGAGGAGCATTATGTGTAGGATAGCCCGTGTTACAGATGAGAGAAAGGAAGTTGGAGGAGGAATTGCTCAGACACACTGAGGAATTGCCCAAGATTACATGGTCACGTAATCAAGTTTAGAGCTAGAATCAACCCCAGATCAGAATGATTCTAAAGCTCATGCCTTTTCCCTTCTCTCTTACTCTTTTATTAACAGATAAGGTCTGGCTCACTCTGTTGCCCAGGCTGGAGTGACGTGGCTATTTACAGTCTCATTTATAACTCACTGCTGCCTTGAACTCCTGGTCTTAAGCAATCCTCCCATCTCAGCCTCCCAAGTAGCTGGGACTACAGACATGTGCCACCACACCCAGCTAATTATTATTATTATTATTATTATTATTATTATTTGAGACAGTCATACTTCATTGCTCTTGATAGAGTACGATGGCATCACAACTCACAGCAACCTCAGACTCCTGGGCTCAAGTGATCCTGTTGCCTCAGCCTCCCAAGTGGCTGGGACTACAGGCACCTGCCACACAATGCCTGGCTACTTTTTCTATTTTTAGT
>CAUYON010094539.1:0-11397 GCA_963573935.1 Arctocebus calabarensis | reverse complement strand
AATGGACTGTGTCCATTCATTGATGCATTCATTCACTTTGCCCCGGAGGGGACTGTGTTGGTTCATCGATACATTCATTCACCTTCCAAATAAATAAATTAATTAAAAATAAATAAATATCAAGATTAAAAAAAAAGAAAGAAAACTACTGAAGCCTAGAGACTTGGTGACTCTCCACCTTCCACGTGAATCTGCTCGTGAGAAACATGACACTAGTGCCGCGTCTGAGGGGGACATGGAGCGGGACCATGTGTGGGTCTCACGGGGGCATGTTAGTTTCCATTCGGTGACGATTTACTAAGCACCTCCCATGGGGCAGACACGACACTAAGCACTGAGACTTCCAAGCAGGCCATGGCTCCCGAGTGGTTTCTATGCACATTTAACCAGCCTGGTTCTGGGCTAGAAATGCAAAAGGGATGGAAATGTGTCCCAGTGACAAGAAAGATGCACTCTTTTTTTTTTTTTTTTTTTTTTTTTTTTGAGACAGAGCCTCAAGCTGTCACCCTGGGTAGAGTGCTGTGCCATCACAGCTCACAGCAACCTCCAACTCCAGGGGCTCAAGCGATTCTCCTGCCTCAGCCTCCCAAGTATCTGGGACTACAGGCGCCTGCCATAAGGCCCGGCTATTTTTTGGTTGTAACCGTCATTGTTGTTTGGCAGGCCAGGCTGGATTCGAACCCGCCAGCTCAGGTGTATGTGACTGGCACCTTAGCCGATTAAGCCACAGAGCACCGAGCCGAAAGCTATACTCTTGATGGGCAAGAGACATGTGCACCAGTCCTGCTGTGAGTGGTGCTCTAGTCGAGGCAGAACCTTTTAGTTGCATTGGAAGAGGCCTCACTGAGGAGGTGGTGGGTGTATTAGGCTAGAAAGGCAGTGGGGTGTTTCCAAAGAAGACACAGGTGGCCTCTACATTCAAGAAGCTCACTCCAGCAGCCAGTGTGAAAGATAGATTCAGGTTGGGGTGACTGGAAGAGGGTGGCCCACTAGGAGGTGGTGGAAATAGTGCTGGTGACCACAGGGAGGGCCCAGACGTGGCAGTAGGATAGAGGCTGAGAATTTAGTTCCATACGAGACACGGAAGTGGCCTTTTCCAAGTAGCAATTGGATGTGAATGTCTAGCACTTAGGAAAGAGATCTGAACTGGCGATCTTAGAAGCCACCAGTGTTTGGATCGTACTGGAGGTGTGGGCGGGGATGAGATCATGCCCGGAGCGTGTGCAGTGAGGAGAGCCGGGGGCCAGGGCAGCCATCCCATTTGTAACAGGGCAGCCCTGGCCACCTCCACCTGACCTACATTTGCTGCAGCCCTGGCTCCAGCATGACAGTCAACAGGCCCAGAGGCTTCCCCGGGCTGCACCAGGGTTTGCGGCAGACAGCAGAGACTCCCTGAGCCTTCTCAGACCAGGCTGTGACAAAGGCCTCAGGGAGAGGGAGGGGTCCTGGCCCAGGGTCCCACGAGCAGAGGCCGGGACTCACTTGTCGGGGATGGCTGCCATGTAATTGAAGAGCTGCCAGGGGATGCCCTGCAGAATGGAGTTCCTGAAGCTTGCATGGCTCAGCACGTGCCCTTGACGTCCATCAATCACAACCACCTGGATGCCATCTTCTGAGCTGGGGAACTTCCTCCCATCTACCTGCAGAGCCAAAGCACCCAGGTGTAAGGGGGGGGCAGCCGAGAGGTTCCCTTGTGTGGGAGGTACCCAGGCAGGACCCAGAGATAGAGGCTGCCCATGCGGCTGCTCAAAGCATGAAGGCCACTCAGCTCAGTCCCTCACAGCTCTCTGGAGCAGGCTGAATAGTGGCCCCAAAAGACATGTCCCCTAGAACACGGGAAAGTGAACGGGTTTGGAAATAGAGTCTTTGAAGGTAAAATTTCAAGTCAAAATCATTGAGGATTTTTAGGTAGGCCCTAAATCCAAGATGGGTGCCTCATAAAAGAAAAGGAGAGGGAGGTGTGTGAGCAGACTCTCCCTCAGAGGGGCCAGGCCTCTGAACTGGAGAGGAAGACGTTCTCGTGCTTTGGCTGCAGCCCCCCAGCTTGTGGGAATGTGTCACAGCAGCCTCTGGGGACTGATGCTGCCTCCCGATGAGCAGGGGGCCAGAGCCACTTACCTCGATGTAAGCGAAGTCGTTCCGAAGGTGGAAAAAGTGCTGCTTGAAGCTCTCCATCTTCACCTCCAAGAAGTGGTCCTTTGTCTTCTGAAAGACAAATAAAACCCACCATGCTGGTCAGGTCCGGGCAGTCCCTCCCTCATCCCCCCACCCCCAGGAAAGGGTGCGTGGAGCTGAGCGGACATCCGGACGCAGCCTAACTGGGTCTGGGCCAGCTGCAGGCCCCTGTCAGCCACTCACCAGCTGAGGCCCAGAGAGCTTCCTAGGCATCGGCACGTCTACGACGGCCCTCTCGGTGAACTTGGGGTAGGCTGAGGCCGTGCAGTCACTGACACCTGCATTCTTTGGGATGAGAGCTTTGATCTTTATTCTCTCGCAGCCTTTCACAGAGCAGAAGGCGAACTTCTCTCTCTCGTTCTGAGCTTTCAACTTTAGCAGCAGCAGCCTGTGCACGGAGAACAGTGGCCGATCCTCAGTGTCTGAGACCGCCCCGCCCCTCCCGCCCCGAGACAGCTGCAATGCACTTGTCATTTACTATGTGGCTAGAGCCAGTGGCCTTATAAGATAGAGTCGTGTCCGCCGGAGGGGTGTATGTGGTTGGAGAAATTTTAAAAAACAAGTGCATTGGGGAAAAGCTAATAGTGACGATTGTACTCGGACAGGAACGCCATGCCATGCCACGCACATCCTGCAAAGCCACTGATTATCCCACTGAATCCTCAGACAGGCCTGTCCAGTCTGTGCCATGATCACCCTGATGGGGAAACCGTGGCTCAGAGACACAAAGTGACTTGCCCAGGAGACCACAGGGCTGGGAAGTGACAGAGCTGCAGTTTCCAGCCTATCATTGTGCCTGGTGAGGAAAAGCTCTGAGTCTTCCTAACTCGGGTCTCCTCCAAACCGTAATTTATTCCAAACATTGTTTTATAGTTTATTAACAATAATTGTTTTCGTGAAGAAAGCTGGCTCTGTGGGGCTGTGGGGAAGCTACAGCACTAACTTGGGAGTCATCGCGACTATTCCTTTAGCTCAGAAAAATGCTTTCGGGCTGAACGTTTGCAAATGTGATCCCGGTGATCTGGCACAGGTGCTTTCCAAGACCCACCCCTCCCCGAGCCCCAGCAGACCAGGCCAACCTGCCACCATGACCCCCTGCGCCCACCACACAGCAGGGGCACACGTCAGACCCACAGAGGGCCATCTGCCTATCAGCTACCCAATAACCAAGAAGAGTCTCCCTCTCACAAGACCCAGGGGGTCTTGTGCACAACTGGCTGGTGTTGAACTGGAAGGTTGCATGACATTGGGGCTAGTGCAACCATTTTGTGCCATGAGGAGCTAGGAGAGGAAGGCAGGGCACTGCTAGAAGTGGATACAAGAGGCCGAACCTGTAAGTGGATTTTGAGAGTGTGAGGAGGGAGAGCAACCCAGAGGTGAGGAGGTGGCCGCCTCACATGATCCCAGAGTAAAGCAGCAGCTGCTGGAGGGGTCTCAGCCTGGAGCGGAGCACCCCTTTCTGCATTCTATGCCCTCCATAGATCTGGGGGGTAGGGGCCCCCCTTAGAGCAGTTTGGTGGGGGGCAGGCAGGTGCTGCCCATGGCTCCTTCTCCCCTGGAGGTTCCCAACATGTTCAAAAGTTCCCACTTCTGGGACCAAGGCACAGAAGTGGGATGGGTGCTGTGGCTTCTGCACAAGAATTAACAGCATTCGGGTTTCTTTGTTGCCGCGATGCATCAGTTCATCTGGGCCAAGAGGGACCTGGAAGGCCATAGCCCATGCCCCTGGTTTTACAGACAGCAGCTGCCTTCCCTTACTCGGGCCATGACTTGGAAGTGCCCCAGTCAGTGGAATTGTGAGGTTTGGGGATGAATGAGCCAAACGCAGACCTCTGCCAGCCTCCAGCTCAAATCATGGCTGTGATCAGGTCACCTGTCAGAGCAGCGCTCCTGAGGCCGCACACCTTCCTCACCGGACAGATTTATAATTCAGTAGCCCCTGGTTTAGGTGGCATTTGGTAAACTCAGCTATCCAGGATTTTTTTAACTGGAAAAAAATCTGAGAGGTGATTCAGAGCTTATGTATTTCAGACTTCAGGATTCCTTCACTTTTAGCCTCTTTATTTTTATCACCCCTAATTTCAGCAAACTGGTTGTCAAAGGTAAATGGGTCGCTGCTAATGACAGGTGCTCTCAATCTGAGAAAGAATGAAGGTGGAAATATTAAAAACAGACCTGAGAATTCAAAAAGCCTAAGAGCGCAGAGCCCTTCTCCCTAGGAAACAAACATCCTATAACCCCCCACACGGTCCCTCAGGGGGTCACGGAACTGAAGCAGAGGCTCCTAGTCCATAGAAAGATAAATGATGCTGCCAACCAAACGTGCATTACACAGCAACATCTGCTTCTGGAAATAAGGGGACAGATCACAGGGTTTGTTTTTTGAGACAGTCTCACTGTTGCCCTGGGTAGAGTGCCGTGGCATCATAGCACACAGCAGCCTCAAACTCCTGGACTCAGCCTCCCGAGTAGCTGGGACTTATAGGCACCCGTCACAATGCCCGGCTACTTTTTCTGTTTTTAGTAGAGACAGCGTCTCGCTCTTGCTCAGGCTGGTCTTGAACTCCCGAGCTCAAGCAATCCACCCGCCTCGGCCTCCCAGAGTGCTGGGATTATAGGTGTGAGCCACCATGCCTGGCCCAAATCACAGATCTTAAAAGATTTTGATCAAAACAGTTCAACTTAATTTAGTGGGAACTTTCATTTAAAAAATTCACATCCTTTTTGTCCCGTTTCCCATGATCCTAAAGAAGAAGAAAATCTGCACGGTTGGTGTCACAGAGACTTTCGCTAGTTCAAATTTGGTTTCTTAATCATATTTCCTACTGGAATATCCACTTCCTCCTCCTCTGGTTTCATATGGGCGTTTGGAGAAGTGAGGAACTGCTGTGACTGGTGGGTGTAGGGCACGTGTCGGGGAGCAGGCCCTCTGGTCAGCCTTTGTACCTAAGTTTGGGGGTTGGGCTCTCTTTAGGGAGCTGCAATTGCTCAGTGCTGCCCAGGGCCAGCGAGGTCAAGACGGTTTATGAAGCTTTTCTCCATCAGCACTAAAACTGGACCTTCCTTCTTCACCACCAGTGTGCCTGTCCCACAACTGGCTTAGAACTTGTATGGGAAACGAGGGGTGTTGTTTATTACTCCCCACCCCAACATTTTACTTATGCTTTTGATTTTTAAATTTTCATTTTCCCCTAGTCTAATTGATAAAGCCATAGCTCTCGTTTAAAAAGAGAGAAAGAGGTAACATTGCTAGCCTTCCTCCTGCTCCGGTGGATCTGGGGTGGATCTGGACATTCGTTAAGCAACGGATAGAAGTATAGAACTCTCCTTGCTTTTCTGGTTCTGTTAAAACGTTCCTTTCAGGTTGCAAAAGGAGATAACCCTCTGACCTTTCACAAGGTCTCCAACAGATGACCCAAGCTCTCCGTCAACCTGCACCATCTGTACCACCTCCCAAGCTACTCTAGCATCACACCTGGACTGCAGCACTGCCGCCCTTGTCCACCTTCTGGGCAGCCCATTTGCTTGCACATGCTTTTTTTTTTAGACAGAGTTTCACTATGTCGCCCTCAGTAGAGTGCAGTGGCGTCATAGCTCACAGCAACCTCAAACTCTTGGGCTTAAGCGATTCTCTTGCCTCTGCCTCACAAGTAGCTGGGACTACAGGTGCCTGCCACAATGCCCGGGTGTTTTTTGTTGTTGTTATCATTGTTGTTTAGCAGGTCTGGGCCGGGTTCGAACTGGCCAGCCCCGGCGCATATGGCAGGGCCCTAACCACTGAGCTACAAGCACCAAGCCCACACACGCTCTTAATAAAGCTCTGCTACTAAGTCTACGCAGCCTGGTTCTTTGTGGCTCCTTTCTATCTCTTGACATCTAGCAAACATGTTATCAATTTAGAAAATTCATCATCAAATGGTCTTTTGCTTTTCTCCTCAAAGCATTTGGTATCAACCCGTGTAGATGGGTTGGCATTCTTAAGATGTTAGACTCAATTTCTTTTCAGGGGAGGGACCAGACAGCTCCCTGAATGCCCGCTGAATGCTCTGTCTGCTTTACCTCTCTCTGGTGTACTTCAGCAGAAGGAGAGGGCTTTGGCTACAGATGGTCCTGAACCTAGCAGTGCCAAGTTCGTGCTGTGGCCCTGGAGAAAGTCACTCTTATTTTCTTTGTGACTTCTTTGCTCATCTCTACATTACAGACCGAATCCTCCGCTCTGACTGGAAAGTTTTGAGGATCTGAGATAACATCCCTTGCTTTCTAGAGTCTAAGTTACTGCCTTGACTTTTTCTGACGTGGGGATAGGCCCTGTCATCCTCGTGTGTATAACAGTGTTTATTTTACTCCTAAAGCTAAAAATGTCTCCGGTGCCTGGTAGAGTAGGTGGTAGGAAAGTAGCCTGCACTAACCCCGAGGCTGTTCTCAGGGTTAGGGGGAGGCCGGGGACGAGCTGAAGCCAAGCCACTGTCCTGCGGCATGGCTGGAACCTGCTCACCCTGTGTCCTCGTCCCAGTAGTAGTGGCTCCTGCCGGGGTAGCTCTGCTCCAGTTTGTCCATCTGCAGCGTCCTCACGAAGGTGCCCGTCTTGGACGTCTGCTTCAGCAGGCGATTATGAACATCGGAGAGGATGGAGAAGGTGGTGCCTCGTGGGTAGCACAGCCCCACTCGGATCCAGTCGCCCCTAGGAGCAGAAGTAGAGTCAGGTGACGAGCGAGGATGTCCAGGTCTTGGGGAGAGTGAGAGAGAGCAATCTCCACCAAATAGCACCTCCATTTCCATTTCTGCACGGGGAAGTTTGAAAGGGTGCCTGCTGTGGGAATGATGGGGTCGCAACGTGGAAGGAGAGGAAGAGCAGCTGAATGGTCACTTGTGTGTCTCTAGGGCGTCCCCAGTGCGGAAAAAGACATTCTCTCAAGGATTGTAAAGGGCCTAGGTTTGGCCACGTCCAGCGTGATTGCACGGCCCATTTCATCTCATTGGGTCTCGTTTTTCACATCTGATAAATGTCTTTCTCATAGGAAAGACAGGTAAGTAACACGCATAGAAAATACTTGGATATTAATATATGACGCTCTATCTGGATGCCGTCAGCCTATCACTTTATCTCATCTCTCTGTCTTTATAAAATGGTACAAATTCCCAGGTATTTTTGCTATTTAATGAGCACTTGGTAATGCCAGGTCCTGCCACCCATTGTCTTACTCTGTCCTTATTGGACTCCTGTAAGGTAACGCCATCCCCATCCCACCGATAGCACAAGGGAAGCTCCCAGAGGTTAGATGCCCTGTCCAAGGCCACCCACACCCACAATGGGACCTCAGTCCATGGGCTCCGATTCTTAATGGCAGGTGACGTCAACCTCTGCAGGTGCCTCCCACGGGAATCACGTGAGCTGGCCAGAGGCTCCGTGCACACCAAGCCCAGGACTTTGCAGCAAGGCGTCATTATGGCCTCCGACTGAGTTCAGCCCTAACTGCAGTCCCCGGTCACACCAGGCTGGCCAGGCACCCACTCACTTGTTGAAGTTGATAAGCCAGATGGCGAGTTCGGCAGGGGCCGTGTGGTCCCAGTGGATGGTGTAGCCCTTGTGCAGGGTGACGACCGGCTGATACTGCTGGTAGTGGGTGCTCCTGGTGAGAGCCCCCTCAAGGTAGAGGGGGTGGCTGGGGGAGTCGTTCTTGATGATCTTCATCCGCAGGTTGCTGGTCTTGTAGGCCTGAATGTACATCTGTTAAAACCCCAGAAGGAAAACACAATGAGGCTTCCACAAGGGATTATGCTGAGAGCATCTGGTTAACATCTGACTACAGACCGCACTTCCAGAGGCACTTTCTCCTTACAGAGCCCTTTTTAGAAGGCTTGAGTGAAAGAAAGGCCAAATAAGGGGACAGCTCTTTCTGCAGGGGACGCAGCCTGTGTGGCACAGCTAATGCCCCCAGCGCAGCCTCAAAAGTCTGCTGAGGGACTTCCTGGAGAAACTGGGAGGGGTTTGCTTAGCGGCCAGACGCACAGTTCGGACAAAGGAGAGAGACGTGGCAGGGGGGAGGGAGACGGAGGGCAAGAGAAGGCTGGCGATTCTCCCGCAGCGCAGCCAGCCTTCATCCCCCTGCATCTGAGAGGGCGCCTGGGTGCGCTGTCCAACCTGTCCTCTAGTGCTCAGCACCTGACCCCCAGGGCCGGTCCTTGTGGCAACAGTATACAATAGAGAAATCAAAGCTTTCTCAGTTCAGAGACAAGCCTGAAAGCAGAGCGACCAGCCATTGAGCTCCGGGGACTGGAGCCCCTGGATGCACTAGCCCAGCGCCTTTGGAAGGCATGCGTTCTCTTCCTCTCTAGTTGTTAAGACAAGGATTCTGCCCATCTGATGGCGCTGTCGTGAGTATCGAAAGGGACAAGGTACTTTGTAAGCTGTGATGTCAAGGAAGGAGATTACTGATAATAATAAGTGACTAATAACCAGTTGCCAGTTACCATAGCCTGGGGAACCTTAACATTCAGCCGTTTTCTACAGAGGACAAGCTACGTACCAGAAAGAAAGGGCGGGAAGGAATCTAAAGGTTCCCGTGGGATGCCTGGTCCTTGCGCAGTGGCGCTGAGTGATGCTGAGAGCCTGACTATGAGGAGCCAGGGCCTCGGGTCACCCCACTTATTCAGGGCTTGCCACCCTCTGACTCCACTCCCCTTCTTCCTCCTTAGGCCATCACGCCAGCCACTTGTTCCCCTGCACATTTGAGTCCCTGGCCTGGCCACATGTGCAGCAGAAGCCTCCCCCTGGAACATTCCCTAGGCCCCTTCCTCTCCCAGGGGCCTCTTGGGTGGGGCTGGGAAATCCCACCACCTGGGAGAAGGCGCCTCTTCAGAAGTGCTGTCCAGTCTCGGCTGAGTGCTCAGCATGGCCGGGCGTTCCTTCCGCACGCCCTTGTCAGCACTTCCCACCCCTACAGCAGCTCTTCCAAGCCTTTCTCTCTCTTGCAGGCTCCTCTCCTCAGGCCCAGTCCCCAAATTCTCTCACATGACCTCACCTCCTACTGCAGAGAGAACTGCCCTGACTTCCTGCCCCTGCCCCTGGTCCATGTTAGCTCCTGCCCTCCTCTGGCACCCCCCGCCCCCCCCTCGCCCTATGGCCTTGTCCCCTCAGCCTGACTCTAGTCCCCTCCTCTCTGCCACCCCCAAACACTCTGATTCCTGCCGTGCACAGTGGGACTATCTTCCCACCACCTGCCCCAGAAGCCACTTCTTCATTCACACGCCGTCCTTCCCTACCCGGGATACGGGGCCCCCTGTGCTGCCCTCCTAATCTCACAGTTCTTCGTTTCCTTGAGCCTCTCTCCCTTCCTCATTTACTCTTCAGCCACTCATCCAAATACGAGCAGGAACCATCATGTCCCGACGGCCAGTCGTGGAGTCTGCTGCAGACCTGTACCACCCCGGGTGGGAGACACCGAGCCCTGGACGCGTGGCCAGTGCGGCTCGGGGTCCAAATTTTAAACTTTAGTTTCATTAACTTAAACAGACATTTCAACACAAAAGCAATGTAAAGTATTTTTTTCCATCTCAGTTACCCTGATCTCATCATTGTACACCATGTATGTGTATCAAAAAAATCACACGTGCCCCCAAAGTTAGGTGTAACTATGATCTATCAATAAAAATAGAAAAATATTGAACATTAAAAAATATTTTGTCCACTAAGCATAACTTTATTACTTTGGCAGGACTACATTCCACCTTGTTGCAAATTAAATGGGCCATAAATATAAAATATATGATGGATTTTGCAGGCAGAGAACAGAAAAAACTGTGGAATATTTCATTTATGATTTTTTTGTAATAACTACAGTGGTGAGCTAGTAGTACTTGAAGTATCCTCAGTTAAATAAAACATTAATAAATAAATTAGTTTCTCTTGTTTATTTTTACTTCATACCATGCATCCTAGAAAATTCAAAATTTCATATGTGGCTTACATTATATTTTTATTGGAGAGGGCTGGTGAAGGATTTTACATGTATTCCCTGAATTCACCCCTCAAAGGTCACTGAGAAGGTTGGTTCAACTATCGTCCCAGTTTTCCAGGTGAGAAAACTGAGGCTCTAAGAATATTAAGTAATCTGACCAAGGTCACACAGTCAGTCCCGGAGCCTGACGTCAATCCAAGCATTTGACCCAGAGGATTTTTCTTTCTAAGCAAGAAAGAAGAGTTCTGACTCTGACTTTGTGAAAGTCCTATTGGATGAAAGGGAAAAGAAAAAAGAAAGGAGGAGGAAGAATTGTCCATCTCTTTCTGGCTTGGCACGGACCCGAGCATACAGTAGGCACTCAGTAAATGCTGGTTGTGTGAACGAGGAGGTGAGTGAGCAGTCCCCACCTGCGCGTAGCGCCCGCTGCAGATGGCTCCCCTCCAGTCTGGAACACTGATGCAGTCAGGGTGCCGGACCAGCCAGTTGTCGTTCTTGGTGAGGTAGGAGCCAGGGTACTCGGACACGGAGCCGTCGACGTCGTGGAACACGGATGTCTTATCCCCATCCATGTCCAGTTGATTGAACCAGGGCCCAGGCTCTCCGAAGAACACTCTGGAAGTAATCTAAACAGAGCCCAGGAAAGTCAGGCTGGGCCAGAAGGTGAAGGGAAACTGCAGTCGTCATCAGGCCGGGGCGAGGTTTCCGATTTCCACTGACATCACAAACCAGCCAAAGCAAAGATGCTTTCGGGCGCTGTAAGCAACCGCATGGCTGACCTCTCGGATGGAGCTGGAGCAGCGGTCAAGGGTTCACGGGGCCTCAGCTCCCAGACCTCTGCTCCCTGGTGGGCTGGCTGCCGTGGGTGAGCGTGGGGACTGCACTGACACCCAGGCTTCACGGCCCAGAGTGGGAGGGGGGCGCCGTGTGTGAGCGTATGTGAGAGAAAGAATATTGCACACGCATGAGGGGGCAGGCGTGTGAGAACATGTGTGAGTGTGTGGTGTGTCAGGAAGTCAGTCCTGCAGCAAGAGCCCCTGGAGACACCGTGACTGACCTCTTCCAGGCCCTCAGCGGCCTGAGTTAAGACATTAAGTAATTTGAATTTCACATCTTTTTTTTTTTTTTGTAGAGACAGTCTCACTTTATCGCCCTGGGTAGAGTGCCGTGGCGTCACAGCTCACAGCAACCTCCAGCTCTTGGGCTTAAGCGATTCTCTTGCCTCAGCCTCCCGAGTAGCTGGGACTACAGGCGCCCGCCACAG
>CAUYON010094536.1:0-15669 GCA_963573935.1 Arctocebus calabarensis | reverse complement strand
GGGTTTTGTTTGTTTGTTTGTTTGTTTTGAGACAGAGCCTCAAGCTGTCACCTGGATAGAGTGTCGTGGCATCACAACTCACAGCAGCCTCCAATTCCTGGGCTCAAGCGAGTGTCTTGCCTCCGCCTCCCAAGTAGCTGGGACTATAGGCGCCCGCCACAACGCCTGGCCATTTTTTGTTTCCAGCCGTCATTGTTGTTTGGCGGGCCCAGGCTGGATTCGAACCTGCCAGCTCAGGTGTACGTGGCTGGCACCTTAGCCTGTTGAGCCACAGGCGCAGAGCCATGAGGGGTTTTTTTGTGAGAGGGGAGAAGGTTCTTACTGTATTCCAGAAACTTGTCCCTCCCTTTTTCCTCCCCTATACTTCCTTCCCATTCACCTTCCCAACTTTTTTTCCTTTTGTTCTCTTTTTTCCCCCTTTCCACTGTCCTGTTTTTATTCCCTAGAGCTGATGACATGTATTTCTTTTTCATATGTTATATTACCTAATAAGTGCTGGACATTTTGTCAGTATCCTACTACCTAATGACTCAAATATTTTTTGTTTGTTATTTTTTTGAGATGTGTGGTCTTGATAAGCTGGCTAGGCTAGAACTGAACTCTAAACTCAAGCAATTCTCCTGCCATAGTCTCCCGAGTAGTTACAACTACAGGTGTGCACCACTATGTCCAGCTTTCCTCTATCATTCTTCTATAATAGTTTCTCCAGCTTCATGGAATCATATACTCTTTCTTTCCTACTTCTTCAGAGCAATTAGCCTCATGCAACTAACCTTTACATGTCAGAAACTGACTTCTTAGAAAGGAATGTAAGAATAAGAGTTAGCAATAAAATTGCAGGTTATTCTTAACTTAGGCAGCTAGTAAGAGAAGAGTTTCCCTCTCACAGGGTAAGAAACATTCTTTAGTGACAATGAGTATTGTGATACACCAGATATGGAATTAAGAGGACATGGATGCTTGCTTCTGGAATTTTTACCTGTGAGACTGAGAGAGGATTCTCTTTTTACCTGTGGCAGAGAAAATGTATTTCCTGTGATCTGAGTTATCAGTCACGAATAGAAGAAGTAGATTCCTAATCTAGTTTTTAGAAGCATTCTTAGTTAAATACACTTTGGTTGGGGGAACCTGGAAATCAAATCACCATTGACAACACAGTGCCATTGTGATTATTTATTAATATTTGTTCTATGAGGGAATGAATTGATCAACCCAGTAAACTTCCAAATAAACTTTTTTTTTTGTAGAGACAGTCTCACTTTATTGCCCTCGGTAGAGTGCTGTGGGGTCACACAGCTCCCAACAACCTCCAACTCCTGGGCTTGGGCGAATCTCTTGCCTTAGCCTCCTGAGTAGCTGAGACTACAGGCACCCACCACAATGCCCGGCTATTTTTTTGTTTTGCAGTTCAGCTGAGGCCAGGTTTGAACCCGCCACCTTCGGCATATGGGGCCAGCGCCCTACTCCAAGAGCCAAAGGCGCCGCCCCCAAATAAACTTTTAATTTATTTTTTAATTTTTTTATTTTTTGCAGTTTTAGGCCAGGGCTGGGTTTAACCTGCCACCTCCAGCATATGGGGCTGGAGCCCTACCCCTTTGAATCATAGGCACTGGCCCAACTTTCTATTTATTTTATTTATTTATTTATTTATTGTTTGAGACAGAGTCTCAAGCTGCTGCCCTGAGTAGAGTACCATGGTGTCATAACTCAAAGCAACCTCCAACTCTTGGACGCAAGCGATTCTCTTCCCTCGGTTTTTCTATTTTTAATAGAGGTGGGGTCTTTCTCTTTTTCAGTCTGGTCTTAAACTCGTGAGCTCAAGCAATCCACCTGCCTCAGCCTCCTAAGATGTTAGGATTACAAACATGAGCCAATGTGCCTGGCCCAAATAAACTTTTAAAAAACCCTCTTTTTAAGTGTGAGGCGTGCTTTAGTGATGTTTGTTATATGTCACACATGGACATCTACATACAGATTGATAAATTATGCACAAAACTGTAAGTTATAGAAATTGTAGAATAGAAATTTACTTTTCCTTTTGTTTTTTTTTTTGATACGGAGTCACACTTTGGTAGACGCCCTTGGTAGAGTGCCGTGGTGTCATAGCTCACAGTAACCTCAAACTCTTGGGCTCAAGTGATTCTCTTGCCTCAGCCTCCCGAATAGCTGAGACTACAGGCGCCGGCCACAACATCCAGCTATTTTTAGAGATGGAGTCTCACTCTCGCTCAGGCTGGTCTCAAACTCATGAGCTCAGGCGGTCTGCCTGCTTCGGCCTCCAGAGTGCTGGGATTATAGGTGTGAGCCACCGTACTAGGCCTAGAATAGAGATTTTCATCAGGAGTCTACTAATGAGTTTACAAGTAGTAAGTAAATTCTCTTAAAATTATGTGCTAGATATTATCTGCGCCTTTTTCTAAGGAAAAGACATTAAAAATACTGTTATAAAGTTTCTTCAAGGGGAGAGGGATGGTTCCAAAGGTAGGAACTTTAGCTGAGGATGTATAGATTTATTTCTGTATGTATATATAATTGTTTTAAAAAAGTATCAAACTGTTATCCATTATCTTAATATTTTATTTATATTTGGTGTGGAATCTATGGTAATTAGGACTACTTGATGGAATTATGATAATTACTTGGAGCACACAATATTGACTACTTTGGCATAATTTTGTGTCCTGAGCTATTCCTGGCATTACATTGATTTGCCAAGAATTTGATACAATGCATAGGTAAAATGTATCAAGAGATCTGTAAGATGTGTGTCTTTACCTAATCTCTTTCAATTATGTAAGGAATATTTGGGTGTTCCAGTCAATGCCTGAATTCTGTAGTTGGCATTTAATATGTATATTTAATACTAGAAGAATTTCTATTTTATCATTTTTATCTTAAATTTAACCAAAAGAACTGAAATATATTGTTTTCCTTGTGTCATTTTCTACATGATTTGAATGATATATAAATGTTAGATATTTACACAAAATTTTGATCTTCACATTAGATTTCATCTAAAATATTTAAAAGAAAGTTGAAAAGATTCTTATTTGTTGCCAGGGACAATTTATTAATTTGAAACTTTTTTGTGTTTTAAACTTTATTAATGTATATAGTTGATGAATTCAGTAAGCCTTTGTATTGTATTATTAATACAGTTGCCATTGTCTTAAAAATAGCTATGTGTTTTAATATTTTCCTTAAAATTACACATATGTATGTTATTTTTATAGTTTGAATTCCAAGTCAATAATGGAAAGATAAGCTTATCAAAAACTGTAATATGGTTCAGTTTTTTTAATAACAGCTTTATTGAGGCATAATTCACATGCCATCAAATCAGCCTTTTAAAATATCCATCATGTTTGCAGCTTTTTCTTCAATGGTTTAGAAAAAGAATCACATACATGAGAAAAGTATGGTAAAATGTTAATAATTATGGAATCTGAGTAGAGAATATGGAAGTCTTAAGTACGGGTTCTTGTAACTTTGAAGTTATTTTAAAATAAAATATTTTTAAATGAAAAAAGCATCTGATACAAAGATAGTATGTTCACAGAGTTGTGCAACCATTACCACTAATACCAGAATAAAAATTTGAGCATGGTTTTCTGTGTTCGTTTTCCTATCATTCCTTTCCTTTTCACTTTATCCACAAAACTTTGATGAGCATGGAAAAATTTCTTTACAATTTTCTTGTTTTCAAATGTTGAACTCAAAGACCACGGTATATCATAAGTGAAAGGAAATGAAGTATAATTAGGACACATAAAATGAAAATTCTCATTTGAGAATAAAATAAAATAAAAGATAAAAGAAAATAAAAGAAAGTTAACTGCTTTAACTTTGTATATATCCTTTGTTGAAGCTTTTACGTAGAATCCTGTAATAAATTGTTGGGCATATGCAAAAACTCTTACTTCTTAAAACTTGAATTGAGGAAGGAAATACTTTGTACCAACATAGCAAATACTTTATTATAATAAGAACATTTCTGTTTCTTCTTCTTGTAGTACTATGTTCATTGTACTGTAGCTTCTTCCTCTGAGATGTAGAAACTCTTGAGAGAACTGCCTTAACTTTTGTATGCATTGGAGTAAGGTAGTCAATGTTTGTAATGTTTTGGTAAAAACGTATTTATAATAATAAAATTGTTTTCTAAATCTCCCATAATTTTCAAGTCAATTTTCACTTTTGTTAACCATGTATGATAGATACTGTTTTTTCTTTTCTCTTGATTGGAACTTACAAACTCTTACAACATGGTTTATTAATGGGGAGATCAGTAAACTATACATAACTTTTTATATTGAGAGTACTGTAAGAATGTGAATCTGAATAATATTTTAAAATGCTGTTGTATGTAAATGCAATGGAGTTTTGTCTAGAGAAGGGTCTCCTGAGAGGAAAGGGGAAATATAGAAAAGTGCTTTATGACATGGATGGAGCTGCAACATATTCTTCTTAGCAAAGTATCTCAAGACTGGAAGAAAGGGCAGCACCTGTGGCTCAGTGAGTGGAGCACCGGCCCCATATACCGAGGGTGGAGGGTTCGAACCCGGCCCCAGCCAAACTGCAATAACAACAACAAAAAAGCCGGGAGTTGTGGCGAGCGCCTGTAGTCCCAGCTACTCGGGAGGCTGAGACAAGAGAATTGCCTAAGCCCAAGAGCTGGAGGTTGCTGTGAGTTGCAATGCCACAGCACTCTACCAAGGGTGACAAAGTAAGACTCTGTCTCTACCAAAAAAAAAAAAAGAATGGAAGAAAAAGTATCCAATGTACTCATCTCTACTATGAAACTAATTTATAGCTTTCATATGAAGGCTATAACCCAATTATAGCACAAGAATATGGGGAAAGGGGCAAGGGAGGGGGGGGGAGGGTTGGTTGAGGAAGGGTAATTGGTGGGACCACATGGTGGTCCCACCAATTATAAGGGTCCACGTGAAACTTACTAAATGCAGAATATAAATGTCTGAACGCAATAACTAAGAAAATGCCAGGAAGGCTATGTTAACCAGTTCGATGAAAATATTTCAAATTATATATAAAACCAGCACATTGTACTCCATGATTGCATTAATGTACACAGCTATGATTTAATTAAAGAAAAAAAGGAAAAAAAGTGCTTTATGAAAATGAATTTTTACATCATCAGGTACAAATTATTTAAAAATGTTTTCTACAAAGTATGAAATATAACAGTGCTAGTGAGTCTTAGGATTATACAAAATATGTTTTCTTACATTGTTTTGCTTACTTTCTGTAGGAAAAGTAGCCATCAGAAAAGAAGACTTATGTAACCACAGCGGCAAAGAAACTTGGTTTTCACTACAGCCTGTTGACTCCAATTCAGAAGTTCAGGTAAATATTAAGGCTAAAAAAATTGTCCCACAGAGAAAATGAGTGAAAATGAACTAATTATTCACTTAGATAGAACTTATTATGTCTTATTTTAAATTCCTACATCTGGAGCTTTGGATTATGTAAAACTGGAAGGAAATAGTTTTGCCATTTTATTTCAAGAATAGTGCTTATGCATATGTCTGGGGGGGGTGAGGAAATTATATTAGGGAAGACATTTTTTTCTTGCCTTCGTTCTTATGTTTGAGTCATAGTACCAAATTATTTGGAGCAGGGGGGAATGTCTTAAGGGAAAAGATATGTTTTATTAACTCATACTTTGAAGAAAATCCCTGATTTCATCTGTTTTCGCCAAGATGCTCTGTTTGTTCTCTAATAAACTAGACTTGGGAAAATGTTATTCATTTAAACCACGCCTGAACCCACTGTGCAGAGCCTTCACACACCCACCCTGTTGTTTGCCTTTCTTTTTATTTGAAAGGGTATCATCATCATCATCGCTCTTTTTAATCTCTTCTTTCTTCTTGCCAAAATAATAGGCCTTTTACATATTCTGTATATGAGCAAAAATAAATGTTCAGCCATGTAGCTGAAGTTTCTATTTGTTTCTGGAAAGTCTGAGTTTTTCTGGTCTTAGAAATTGTTATTTCTATCCAAAGGGAATCTTTTCTTTTGTAACCCTATTTATTTATAAAATATGGTAAGGATTGTGAAACCATTTCCCGAGGGCATAATTGCAAGCAAGATTCTTCCTCTCTAAAAGAAGTTATAATTTGCCACTGTGACTCAAACAGAAGTTTAAAACAAGAAAAAAGTGCTGCACCCACGCCCACAGATAATTTGCAAATAAAGTGTGTCTCCATTTCCTCATAACCTCTCAAGCATTCTCTTTGAGTAAATGATTAAATTCTCATAAAATTAAATATTAGTGTACTAAAATCCCTTCTTAACTATGAAATACAACTAATACTTTCCCTGTTTAATCCTCTTTACTCCATGTTAGTATTTTTTTCTTTCCATTTGACCATAACTATTATTCAAATCTCAATTATACAATATTGTAAATGATCCATATGAGAGGCAATGTGAGAAAGTAGAAAGGGTTCAAATTAGACGTAAAAAAATGTAAGTCCTAGTTTCTTTCATATGTGGTTGTTTAAATGACCTTGAATTTTGTTTCTATAAAATGGGAATAAAAGTTGCCATTTTGATTGATAACAGTTGTGTCTAGAAACTATTTCCCTAAAGTGATTTTACCAAAAGAAAAATGTGAACGTTTTAAAGTACAAGTTTTTCTTTTTAAAAGCAAGACAGGAAGAAGTTTTGAAAATTTGGCCTAAAATAAAATTGGAGGATTATTTAAAGATTCAGTTTATTACATACATTATTCTTCTTATAACCAGTATAAGTTTGTTAAAGAAAGGTTCTAGTATTCAAAAGATAGAAATCTGTAATACATGGATACTCTATACATAGTATACTTTTGAAGATAATAGAGATTAATATGGGGACACAAGCTTTTATTTGGTGGCGTGTATGTAACTCTGAAACATGGAAATTCTGGATGTAGCATTTACCTATTAGATATGAGACATTTTAAAATTTGCTACAATTTATTTTTATGAGCAGGAGTATTAATCTTTGCAGCTCATTTGTCACTTAATTAGTGAGATTTACTCACTCTGTAAAATAGATTTTAGAAAGAAGAGTATTCCACGTTAATATGGTACCATTGGAGAGTATTGTTGTCTGGCCCTAAACTAATCTGGAAATAAATACTAAACCTTGGGAGTCTAGAAGAGATAAAATAGCAGCCTGTGGTTCATATAGATCCTACTTTGTTAATAAATTTGTTCACTCCCATAAATTTTATACAATTTTACAAAAATATTATGAAATGGCTCGGCGCCTATAGCTCAAGCTGCTAAGGCTCCAGCCACGTACACCGGAGCTGGCAGGTTCAGATCCAGCCCGAGCCTGCAAAACAACTATGACAACTATAACCATAAAATAGTCGGGCATTGTGGCAGGCACCTGTAGTTCCAGCTACTTGGGAGGCTGAGGCAAGAGGATCACTTAAGCCCAGGAGTTTGAGATTGCTGTGAGATGTGATGCCACAGCATTCTACCCAGGGCAATAGCTTGAGACTCTGTCTCAAAAAAATACATATATATTATTATGAAATACAAACGCAATTGATAGGGGCAATAGGAGAAAGCTGTTAGATTGAGTTCAACTGCAACTTAATCTAATAAATACTATCAGGAGTTAGTATATACCAAGCACAGTCCTAAGTGCTTAATGTACATTATTTCATTTAGTCTTTAAAATAGCATTATGAGGTAGGCTGTATACCTCCATTTTATAGGTAAAGTAGATGGGATTCACAGGGCTTAAATGACTTCTCCAAAGTCACAGAACTCCTGAGATGTGGAGCCAAGAATCCAGCAGAGATCTGTTTGATTCTAAAACTCCTAACTACAGTACCTTTCACTATTCTTTAATGTTAGTAATAAAAAGGCTTCAGCAGGTTAGGATCACTTTACTAACATCTATGTTAAGGAACCAGAAGCCTACTCCAATTAGCTCAAAGGAAAATGGAGGGGACAGTTCCAAAGTTTCTAAGGATCTTGAAATATAATTACAGGACCTTCACTAGGGCTAATGTGAGCTAGAAAGTTGTCAGGCATTTGCAGAGGAGCTGCATCTTAAGTGGATATTAGGTTCTTAAATCAGCAAATGATAAAATTTATATAAGTTAAAATTATTTTTGAAAAGACTTTTCATTTCATAAAGTACACTAAAGTATTGGGTGTTTTGTTTTTGGTTGATTGCCGCATAAAATGGTCGGCTTGTGTTTTGGTCCTGGCGAATGAAAAATATTTGTATTAAACTGTAGATAGACATTCAGTACAGCAATAGATACCGCAAAAGGCACATGATAACTAAGACCCACTGATTCATTTCTTCCTACTTATGCTCACTATGCTTATTAAGTGCCCACTATTTAGTGGTTTTTTTCCTTTCCCTTTCATTTTGCAAAGGGAATAATGTTTTCTTTCTTTCCTTCTCATTTTAATAACCACCTCCTTTGCAAAATGCAAATGAAAGAAACACCATTTAACAATTGATTGTCTGGTGAGACTCTGCTTCTTCTCTGTAAATTCATCACAATTTCTTGTTGACAGCTAAAAAATGCCACACTGGCCTTCCAGGGTATGTGACCATATAACCTTCTTACCTTCTAAGATCTGACTCAGTTTTCTTCCACAATTTAGACAATTTGGCTAAATTTGGGTCAGATACCCACTGCAGTCTAATTTGCAGTGGAGGGAGGGAGGTTGGAGAGAGAGTCACTGTAGGGTAGTTCATTTTGGGGATTTGAATAGTCATGTTCTCTAAGGAAGGGGTTGGAGTGGAGAAAATGATTGGCATCTCGTTCTCAGAAGGAGGAGATGTTTGATTTCCTTGCTCTATCACTAATTGGCTTTTTTGTTTGTTTGTTTGTTTGAAACAGAGACTCAAGCTGTCACCTGGAAAGAGTGCTGTGGCATCACAGCTCACAGCAACCTCCAATTCCTGGGCTCAAGCGAGTCTCCTGCCTCTGCCTCCCAAGTAGCTGGGACTAGAGGCGCCCGCCACAACGCCTGACCACTTTTTTTGGTTGCAGCTGTCGTTGTTTGGCGGGCCCGGGCTGGATTCAAACCTGCCAGCTCAGGTGTACGTGGCTGGCGCCTTAGCCCCTTGAGCCGCAGGCACTGAGCCCACTAATTGGCACTTGTATCCAAAATAGTTGCTAATCTGCTGTTACCCGAAGATCTTCATCTGTAAAATGAGAACCTCAGTGTAACGGGTTCCCTGTGGTTGTGAAGTTACAGGGAAGTAGCATGCAGAAGTTTAATTTAGCCCTCAAATGAAAAGATCCCAATAATAGAAAGATGGGTTTTATATGCAAATAGTTGAACAATTTTTAAGGACTATAACCTCTTACCTTATCTCCAGAAATAGCTCTTTGTTATTGCTGTCAGTGCTTTATTTTTACTGTAATGTTAATAATTATTTTTAGTTTTATTTCTAATAGTTTAAGATATTAGTACTATTTCACGAGTATATTTTTCTATCATTATTTATTTATTGAGACAGAGTCTCACTTTGTCTTTCTCAGTAGAATGCTGTGATGTCATAGCTCACAGCAATCTCAAACTCTTGGCCCTAAGCTGGGCACCATGGCTCACGCCTGTAATCCTAGCACTCTGGGAGGCCAAGGTAGGTGGATTGCCTAAGCTCACAGGTTCAAGACCAGCCTGAGCAAGAATGAGACCCAGTCTCTAAAATTAGCCAGGCATTGTAGCTGGTGTCTATAGTCCCAGTTACTCAAGAGGTTGAGACCAGAGAATTGCTTGAGCCCAAGATTTTGAGGTTGCTGCGAGCTATGACGCTACAGCATGCTACTGAGGGCAACAAAGTGAGACTCTGTCTCAAAAACAAAAAAAAACCTCTTGGGCTCATATGATTCTCTTGCCTCAGCCTCTGTAGCTGGGCCTATAGGCACCCACCACAATACCTGGTTATTTTTAAGATGAGGTCTTGCTGTTGCTCAGGCTGGTCTCGAACTCAGGCAATCCACCCGCCTGGGCCTCCCAGAGTGCTGGGATTATCAGTGTGAGCCACTGTGCCCAGCCGTACCATTTTAAGTCTTTTTTATTTTTGGCTTGATTCTTCTGTTGCTGTTTTGTAGTTTCTTCTCTAGGTTGAACCATTTTCTTCTCAATTTATTCTAATCTACTTTCAGACTCTACAGTGGGTCAGAGGAAGAAGAACACAAACGGCTCCTGTTAGCCAGTGACATTGGGTCACTGAGTCTAGTGGACATTTTTAAGTCTTTTTACTTGACCTTTAGCAGCTTTGGATACTGGTGACCATCCCTTCCGTTTTAAAGCATTTTTCTTGCTTAGTTTCTGGTCCTGGGAGGGTCCTGGTTATCATCCTGCTTCATGTGATATTCTTCACCACATAAATGAAGTTAATATGGATTGTGCTGGTGCCTTCTATAGAAACTCTTTTGACTTTGGTCGGTCATCTGCAGCTGTGCTGTTAGTAATTAGGTCTTGGAACTCACAAGAAACTTTATGTATTTTTCCTTTCTTATTTTCGTAAGCACTATGATAAAAAGCATGTTTTACATAGACCAATTAAACCAAATCTCCCATATGGAAAAATTGCTGCTCTTATTAATTAAGGGTGTTTGTCTCACACAACTTGTTCAAGCAGTAAATCCAGATGTACTGTCAATCATGTCCTATTTGATGCAATTACTTAGTTAATAAGTCTTTACCAACAAGCTTATCTTGAATTTCTGGTCATAACCATAAGTTTTTGATTGTTTATAGTTTTATTTTAAATATATCCTCTACCTTACCTGTTTAAATAATCATCATTTTAAAAGAATTCAATGATGATAGCTAATAATACATATACCAGGTTTTTAAAAACATGCCTGATTAAGACATATGGATGTGTGTGAAAGCATAATTCATTATTACAGATTGATTTTTTTAAAGCTCCATTTTTATGCGTGCAGTAATAAAGGAATGAGCTATTCCAGATCATATTAAATACTTCTTTAAGGAGAAAAAAAAATCTGTCTAAAAAGAATTGTTATCAATATAAGAGATATTAAATAAAATCTGTATTTTGTTTTTCATCAGACAGGTAATTGTGTCCAAAATTATTTACAGAGGTAATTTCTGTTTATGAAACTAGCTCTCAGAAATAGAGTTGTATTTTCTCTCCTCATCAACAAGCATATCTCATTTTGTTGTGTTACTTTGTTTTATTGTGCTTTCCAGATATTGTGTTTTTAACATTTGAAGATTTGTGACAACCCTGCATAGAACAAGTCTATATCTATCACATTCTTCCAGCAGCATGTCCTCACTTTATGTCTGTGTATCAGCAATTTTTAGCAATAACATACTTTTAATTAAGATACATTCATTGAGGGTTTTTTGGACAGAATACAATTACTGAATAGACTATATAGTATAGTGTAAACAACATACACAGGGGCACAAAAAAATTTATGTTAGCTTTATTATGATACTTGCTTTATTATAATAGTCTGGAACCAAACCCATAATATCTCCAAAATATGTATGTAACAAGTTTTCGCCTGTCAAAACATACGAATTCCTTTTTTGAGGAAATGGTAGTTAAAATTTAGTGGTTGTATTATTAAAAAGAAACAAAAAAAAAATGTTCAGAGGATTTTTTTTTTTTTTTTAGAGACAGAGTCTCACTTTGACATCCTCGGTAGAGTGATATGGCATCACAGCTCACAGCAACCTCCAGCTCTTGGGCTTAGGTGATTCTCTTTCCTCAGCCTCCTGAGTAGCTGGGACTACAAGCGCCTGCCATATAACACCTAGCTATATTTTTGTTGCAGTTTGGCCGGGGCCAGGTTTGAACCTGCCACCCTTAGTATATGGGGCCGGCACCCTACTCACTGAGCCACAGGTGCCGCCCTTTTTAGAGTATTTTAACTGCACGCATTGTGTTTTGCCCAAATACAGAAATACATCTGAATTTCTCAAACTATATATAGAAATTTACATGTTATCTTCTATATATGGTACCAAGAATATATGAAATATAAAATTGAAATAACCACAAGTATTTCTGTGTGAATTTTTTGTAAAGTTAATTGAAATTAATGAAATAGTGTATAAAATACTAAACCTTCGTACAGTACCAAAATATTGTAAGTTCTCCAAAATGCTCCTTAATACAAAGTAATGTATTATAATTGCATATTTCAACCTAATGTGCTCAATCATATGAAATTCATATAGACTAATGCCTTCCAATAAAACTTTTACTTTCAATTAAAAGTATATAATACAATGCAAAATTTCTGATCTTCTGATATTTCCTGACATATATGAAAAGTATACTCTCATTGAACCTTCCTTAAAGGAGATTGAATAATCAGAAGCAGTGGAGACCAAATCACACTGGGTGTTTATCATTAAACATAGTTCCTTGTTGAGAGTCTTTTTTTTTTTTTTTTTTTTTGAGACAGAGCCTCAAGCTGTCGCCCTGGATAGAGTACTGTGATATCACAGCTCACAGCAACTTCCAACTCCTGGGCTTAAGCAATTCTGTTGTCTCAGCCTCCCAGGTAGCTGGACCACAGGCACCCACCACAACACCTGGCCATTTTTTGGCTGCAGCTGTTGTTTGGCAGGCCCCAGCTGGACCCAAATCCGCTGGCTCCAGTGTGTGTGGCTGGCGCCTTAGCTGCTTGAGCTACAGGCACCAAACCTCTTGTGAGAGTCTTATTGTTGCTTTTTTTATGGGTAATGTCTATTTTCTCTAGTTGCTTTTGGGATTTTCCTCTTTATCTTCTATTTTCAGTTGTTTTTTTGGGGGGGGTACAAATCAGAGGTGATTTTATTTACTCTTGCTCAGGGGGCCACTGCTAAAAAGTCAAACGACCCTGGAGAGAGAAGCAGGTAACCTTTTATACCCTTTTCATTGCCATGCAAGCAAGCAAAAACAAAAGCAAGACGTGACTGTTAGCTGGGGGGGGCAGGGTTACAGTTGGGGGCTGCAGCATGGCAACTACATGGCGTACATCGTAACAGTTGGCACAGAAACAGCTTTGGAAATACGGTAACCTGGGAATTTCATACAAGTAATGTTTTTACCGTTGTTTGGCCCATTGCTAGGGGAGTTGGGGTAAGTTTCTCATCATTGTGTTTAGCCATTGCTACACACATTGCTAGGGAGTTGGGGGACTCAGACAACTTCCCTGTTCTATTCTGAAACCTGCCTTTGAAATTAACCAGGGGGAGCATGTAGGGGACTAAAGCTAAAACAGGCTGATAAAAACCTGGGTTTTTTAGGGGGCCTGCTGTTTATCACATTCCCCACTGGTCTTATGGGGAATCAAATCTTTTTTTTTCTTTTTTTTCTTTTTTTTTTTTTTTTTATTGTTGGGGATTCATTGAGGGTACAAGAAACCATGTTACACTGGTTGCATTTGTTGGATAAAGTCCCTCTTACAATCGTGTTTTGCCCCCAAAAGGTGTGGCACACACCAAGACACCAAGACCCCACCCCCCTCGCTCCTTCCCTCTCTCTGCTCTTTCTCTCCCCACCCCTCCCTCATTCTTTCTCTCTCTGCTCTCCCCTTCCCTCACCCCCACCGTGTCAATAATTGTCATTAATTGTCCTCATATCAAACTTGAGTACATGGGATTCATGCTTCTCAATTCTTGAGATGCTTTACTAAGAATAATGTGTTCCACTTCCATCCAGGTTAATAATACAAAGGCTGTAAAGTCTCCATTTTTTTTTTTTTTATTTTTTTTTTTGTTTGTTTGTTTGTTTTTTGTTTTTTTTTTTTTTTGGCTGGGGCTGGGTTTGAACCCACCACCTCCAGCATATGGGGCTGGTGCCCTACTCACTGAGCCACAGGCGCCACCCTCTCCATTTTTTTTAAATGACTGAATAGTATTCCATAGTATACATATACCATAGTTTGTTAATCCATTCCTGGATTGGTGGGCATATTTTCAGTATTTTTACTGTGCTGTGCCTAGTTGCAGTTGTTTTTTTTTTTTAAATGTTTATTCTACTTGTGTGTTCCTAGGAATTCTTGCATCTATGGTTTGATGTCTTTTATCAGTTGTAAATATTCCAGGCAATTATCACCTCATCTACCTGCCCCCATTCTTTCTTTCTATACTCTGCTGGGGTTCCAGATACATGGTAATAAGACATTTCACTATGTCTCATGTATTTCTTGTGTTCTGTTCCTTCCTGTGCTGTTTTGTGGATATTTTCTGCTGACTGATACATGTCCTGTTCACCAATCCTCTTCTCAGCTGTGGCTCTTTTGCTGTTAAATACATTTTCATTTTAGTTTATTACTTAGTTCTAAGTTTTTGATTCTAATTTTAATTTCTAATTTCATTTTATAATTTTTAGTTATCTGATGGATTTACATTTTACTTTTTAATCTTAAAAAAATTTAGAACAGTTGTTTTAAACTCTTATCACTTAATTCCCATGTTTATATTTCCTATAAATCAGCTTTTGCCATATTTTTCTCTTGGTTTTTGATCTTCTAGAATGTTTAGTAATTTTTGATGCAGTGCTGGACATTGAAATATGAACTATATTGGAAATAATTTAAGGCTCTGAATGATACTTTTTTCTTCTAGAGAAGATTTATTATGCCTCACCAGCAATTTCTATTTCTGTTTCATGGACCAGGACTGCATCATTTAGCCATCCATGGCCTCAGGGGAGGGTAGGAAATATAATATTTTGCTGGATTCATAAGTGCCCCTCCAAAACAAAAGACTTATTTTGCTACAATAAACATTTATAAAATGATAACATGTATAAGTAAAACTGAACTTTTATGTGGGAAGACTGAATTCTTAAAATGTTCACCAATTTGAGGTTTTGTAACTGAAAAGCAGCTCAAATAATTTAAAAAAAATTTTTTTTTTATGAAAAGCAATATAGTAGGAGTAGAAACTTTGAAAATCTAAAATGGTATTATAGACTTTGAAAATGTAGAACAAAAAAGAAAAGAAAATCTTCTGAAATCCCACCAACCAAAGGTAACTTCTATCAATATTTCAGTAAGTGGCCTTTTCTATATCTATATGTTTTTTATTTTTACAAATTAATATTATCTGCCCTATTTTACAACTTCTTTCTTTTACTAAGCTTTTTGTTTATTTGTTTGTTTTTTGAGACAGAGTCTCACTATGTTACCCTCTGTAAAATGCTGCTGTGGTGTCATAGCTCACAGCAACCTCAAACTCTTGGGCTTAAGCCATTCTCTTGCTTCAGCTTCCCAAGTAGATAGGACTACAAATGCCTGTCACAATGCCTGATTGTTTTTTGTTGCAGTTGTCATTGTTGTTTAGCTGGCCTGGGCTAGTTTCAAACCTGCCAACCTTGGTGTATGTGGCTGGCACTGTAACCAGTGTGCTATGAGCGCCGAGCCCTTTTACTAAGTATTATATACATATTTCCATGTTAAAATATAAAATGAGGTAGTGCTTTACAGTTTAGAAATTATAATTACATATATATATATATATATTTTTAAGCTTGATAGTTTTTTTTTGTTTGTTTTTGGTTTTTTTTTTTATTGTTGGGGATTCATTGAGGGTACAAGAAACCATGTTACACTGGTTGCATTTGTTAGGAAAAGACCCTCTTACAATCGTGTTTTGCCCCCAAAAGGTGTGGCACACACCAAGACCCCAAGACCCCACC
>CAUYON010094535.1:0-31859 GCA_963573935.1 Arctocebus calabarensis | reverse complement strand
TGGGCTTAAGCGATTCTCTTGCCTCAGCCTCCCGAGTAGCTGGGACTACAGGCGCCCGCCACAGCGCCCGGCTATTTTTTTGTTTTGCAGTTCGGCCGAGGCCGGGCTTGAACCCGCCACCTTCGGTATATGGGACCGGCGTCCTACTCGCTGAGCCACAGGAGCCGCCCCTGCAGTTGTCATTGTTGCTTAGCAGACCTGGATCATGTTCGAACCCGCCATCCTAGCTGTATGAGGCCAGTGCCTTTGCCTCCTAAGCTACGGCCACCACCTTTATACCTTTTTTACCTTTGGCTTTTGTACCTGTGACTTCATTTCTTTGAAACATCTATTTTAAAAGGTACATAATATAATTTATGGAGCCATTTCTCTACTATTGAACATACAAGTAGTTTTTATTTTATTTATTTTATTTGTAGATACAGTGTCTTACTCCATCACCCTTGCATTATCATTGCTCACTGTTACCTCAAACTCCTGGGCTTAAGTGATGCTTCTGCCTTAGACTCCCAAGTTGCTGGAGCTACAGGTGTCCAGCACCACACCCAGATAATTTTTTTTTTAAGAGATAGGGTCTCACTATGTTACCTATGCTGGTATCAAACGACTGGTGGCCTCAAGCAATCTTCCCACCTTGGCTTCTCAAAGTGTGAGGATTGCAGGCATGAGCCACCATACCCAGCTGGTTATTTATATTCTTAATGCTTATAAATAATTCTGTAAAGAACATTCTTAATCTATCTTTATATATATTTTAAGTTATTTCTATAGGTTAAATCACTAAAAGTAGTAATACTAGATAAAAGATTATAAACATTATTATCCATTATTATTCTATTTTCCGTACAAGAGCTACCAGTTAATGGCTCTTCCTAGCAGGTGTACCTGTCCCTTTACCTTTTCAAAAACTTCTGTTAATTTCATGAAGACAAAATGATATCTTGTTTAACTTTGCTTTTATTTGATTATGACTGAGGCTGAACATTGATACATCTGTATCATGTCCTTCTGAATTTAGTCACTTTTTGTGTTGTCTTGTGAATTATTGTTTCATGCCTCTTATTTATTTACTGTTGTCATAATGTCTTTCTACTTGATTACATGCTTTATTTATGTGCCAAGGATATTAATCTTTTGTCATATTTGTTTCTCACTAAGTTAAATCCTTAAAGATAAGTAGGAGTTAGCCAAGAAATTCAGCTGGAGGACACTGGAGAAGTAACAGACCTCAAAGAGAGAGAACTGAGGAAAGTGTGAGTCTTTCGATGTGGCTGGAGTTGTTGGGCCATGGCAGAAGGTGCTAGATGGAGCAGAAGTGAACAGGAACCCAGAGAGTCCTATGTATTGTCCACGCTAGTGCATTTGACCTTATCTCTAGATAATGGAAAATCATTAGGGAATTTTAAGCAGGGAACTATGTAGTAAGTTTTATTTACAGCTGCCCCAAACTCAGAAGTTTTGACTTCCAGAATGGGTTTTTTTTAAGATTCAACCCTTCCTTGAACACTGTCCTCCTTTTTGAAACAGTGAAACTCAGTTATTTCACTTATTCTTAGTGCTTTTATTCATACCTCTTCCCCTCGTAATACTCTCTTCCACTTGTCTTAAGACATGCTTGGTACTTGAACTATTTCTAGGAATACTTTAAGCATGTTGAGAGATAAGATGACCTTTTTAAGCTTTGTGATGCCAGAAGACTTTTTTTTTTTTTTTGCAGTTTTTGGTCGGGGCTGGGTTTGAACCCACCACCTCTGGCATACTACTCACTTTTTTTTTTTTTAATGCCTTTGCAAATGAATAACAACTTGACTAATACCAAGTACTTACCAAAGACTGGATGGAGCTTATTGACCTGTGTAGGAGGAGCCTAAGTCCTGAAAATCAGACTGGCATCGTCTGGGTTCAAAAGCAGCTCTGCCGCCTATTGGACATGGGATCTCAGCCTAAATTGTTTTAACCTCTCAGAATCATAGTTTGTGAAGACTAAATGAGATAAACATGTATGAAGTACTTAGCTCAGTACTCTGCATGATGTCTGCACCATAAATTATTGTTTATCTTCCTATCCTGTTAGACTCATAAAACTCATCGCATTAGCCACACTTGGTGGCATATACCTGTAGTGCCAGCTGCTCGGAGGCATAAGAATCACTTGAGCCAAGGAGTTGAAGGCTGAAGTAAGCAAAGATGACACCATTGCACTCTAGCCCCAGGGACAGAGCAAGACCCTATCTCAAAATAAGAAGAAGAAAAGAAGAAGTGCTTCAAGTGACTATGGAAAACAGCCTTTTCTTTGAGGATTTTGAAAATAGAAATCTGAGGATATATTTATCTATGTTCCATTCACCATTTCCTACTTGAAGTTCTTTCTTTGTCCTTCCTCAAAGTGTTTTTCTCTGACCTTGGAGTTGGGGTTTTATAAGTAAATATCTTGGCATCATCCTCTGGTTGTTAAATCTCAATAAGTCTTCAGAATTTTTTATAATCAGGTCTGGGACATTTCCTTCTATTATAAATTTAATTACCTATGCAGTTCAGTTTGTTCACACTTATTATTCGTAGGTGATATACCTTTGCCCTACTCTGAAGGATAATTTTTCCACGTTTTCGAATTAGATTTCTGGTGGGTCTTCTATTGTGTTTTCTATAGTTCAGTGTTAATTTTTACTTCATTCAAGTATGTACATATTCTCTAGCATAATAATCTTTGTATTTTTTCTGCTTTTTCTTAAAAGTGGACAAATATAACTTCTGTACTATTTATTTTGTAGTTTACCTTAAAATCAATTTACTGAGGAGTAATTTACATACAGTAAAGTGCGTCTATATTCAGTGTACAGTATACTTCATTTGTGTGGGTTTTTGGGAGGGTAGGGTTTTTGGTTTTGTTTTGGTTTTGTTTTTGGTTGTTTTTTTTTGTGTGTGTGTGTGTGTGGAGACAGAGTCTCACTCTGTCGCCCTCGGTAGAGTGATGTGGAGTCACAGCTCACAGCAACCTCCAGCTCTTGGGCTTAAGCGATTCTCATGCCTCAGCCGCCCAAGTAGCTGAGACTACAGGCGCCCAACACAGCGCCCAGCTAATTTTTGAGTTCGGCCGGGGCCGGGTTTGAACCCGCAGCCCTCGGTATATGGGGTCGGCGCCCTACTCGCTGAGCCACACTGTGGTTTTTTGTTTTGAGACAGGGTCTTGCCCTGTCACCCAGGCTAAAATGCAATGGCATGATCATATCTCACTGTAATTTCAAACTCCTGGACTCAGGTGATTCTCCTGCTTCAGTGTCCCAAGGAGGTGGGACTAGATGCCTGTCAACACACCCTGCTGATTTTTCTAGGAGAGACAGGGTCTTATAGTTGCTTAGGCTGGGCTCAAAGTCCTGCCCTCCTCCCAACTCAGCCTCCCAAAGTGCTAGGATTACAAGTGTGAGCCACTACACCCAGCCCTATGTTTTAGGAAATATATAGGTCTGTGGAAACATCACCCATTCAAGAAAAGAGCCATTCTATTACCCAGTAAGTATCCTTGGCTCCTTTGTGTTCACTTGGAATGACTTTCGTTTCCTATTTCATCTCTTCATATAGAGAGATCTCATCACTCACCAGACTCAGCAATAACTTGCTGTTCCCCATTATATACTCAACGCCTGGCGTGGAGCTTACATAATAGGCATTTAGTATGTATTTCTTGGATGAATTCTAAGTGTGAATTTTGTATTATTGCCTTTCAGATGTTATTTCAGTCTTCTGAAATAACAAGTCCTCTTCTCATTTTCTTTTGCAATTTCTTATTTGTTATGTTTTCCTTATTATCAGTATTCTTCTTGAAGGTGTTTTTGATAATGGCCTATGATACTTTGATAAGTTCATTTAGTCAGTATTTTTTGAATACCTTCTCTGTGCCAGGCACTTTAGATATAGCAGTGAGCAAGAAAGAGTAAGATCCCTGCTATTTGGGGCTTACATTCTATATTCTAGTGGGAGCTCACATTTATAAGAAGGAAGCTTCCTGCTATGTTCTTCACTTTGTTATCTACATAGAGTACTTATGACCGTCAAATGGTCCTTGAACTTTCTCTCTGCAGTTGTTATATTCCCTTTTATTATACACCACACAAATACACACATTAATATCCCAAACTTTTACATTAGTCTGAAAGGTAGACATGCAAGGTGATTCAGAAGGAACATAGAAGGTTGAAATAATAAGATTTTAGGATTGATAGAATACTGAGAGTTACAGGAAGGAAGGAATTTAGGATGAATTTCCAGGTATCTGACTTGGACAGTCAGCTGCATGAAGCATGCTCCTACCATAAAAGGAAATACTAGTCGTTGGAGCCAAGGAGAAGGAAAGTTGGTAACTTCAGTTCTGAACGTGTTCGCCAGAAGAATGAGTACTTTTGTTGACAAGTATAAAAGGCAATTAATTGCATGATATGGATTTGGACCTCAGAAGGGAGGTCTGGGCTACAGAAATATTAATAGCCATGAAACCTTGGGCACAGATGCAGTTAGTGGCAGAGGTTTTATTTTATTTTATTTTTATTTTTTGTGACAGAATCTTACTTTGTCACCCTCTGTAGGGTGCTATGGCATCATAGCTCATAGCGACCTCAAACTCTTGGGCTCAAGTGATTCTCTTGCTTCAGCCTCCAGAGTAACTGAAACTACCGGCGCCCACCACAACACCTAGCTATTTTTTTTTTTTTAGAGACGAGATTTTATTTTAAATGAAACAGATGCACATACTTGCCCTACAAAATGCAGCATCTGAGTGACAGACAGATGAGATGAGCGCACAAAAGGCATGTAGGAAGGAGTAGCCGTTAGATCTCAGACAAAGAGAAGAAACCAACTAACAAGGCCTCCATTATGAAACAAATATAGATACCTCAGTAAAAGATTGCAAATGCTATCATTTATTTCATTAGAAAATTTCTCAATTTTAAAAGATCTTATTTTTATTAAAATTTGTGATAATTTTTTAAATTACCTAAAACTGGTGATATGCACTAAATGCCCTTTGGATATTGAGACTGATAAATCTTGGCCAGGTGTGGTGGCTCACACCTGTAATCCTAGCACTCTGGGCATCAAAGGCGGAGGATCACTTGAGCTCAGGAGTTGAGACCAGCCCGAGCAGAAAGAGTGAGACCCCGTCTCTAAAAGAGGAAAACTAGTGGGGAATTGTGGCAGATGCCTATAGTCCCAGCTACTAGGTAGGCTGAGGCAAGGGATTACTTGAGCCCAAGAGTTTGAGGTTGCTGTGAGCTATGATGCCACGGCATTCCACCCAAGACAGAGTGAGACTGTCTTTAAAAAAAAAAAAGACTCAATTTATCTTAAGACTTGACCTAGAAGTGAACAGGTAACACTGGCGTGAAAGCGTGCAACACAGTATAGTCAGATGGCATAGCCTCGACGATGATCAGCAAATGCCAACAGAATCCAAGAAGGCAGCAGCACTCTCCCCTCTGGCCATCTGGAACTTAGAGGTGTGCTAGGATTCAGCAGCTTCCTCTTAATGACTGTAAAGGAATCCCTGTCTCTAGGGGCAGGACACATTTCAGTTTAGTCAAGTGGGTGAAGGATGTGTCCTTACAAGTAGTTGTAGGTGGCTGACCTCCCAAAGAGGCCAGTAGAAAAAAATAGTTGGCTTGGAGAGGAGCCAGAAAAGGTACAGCTACATACACAGGATAAATAAACAGAGAAATCAGTGTTAGATGCTGATAAAGAATGACAGAAATGAGAAGCATTACGTTAGCTGGTTTCCAGATTGCACTTTATCTGCTAACGCTAATGCGAGCCTCCACGGCCTGCATTTGTCTGACAGTGGTTGTGGGAGGGGAGAAAGTGAAGCAAGACCTTGGGCACTAAGGAGCTTTCTTTATTGCCTGCTATTTTGCTTTGCATCTGGGAAATTGGTGTGAGTGGAAGAATCTCAGAAAGTAAAATCCTTGCAGACGTGAAAGGACAGCCAATACAAGAACACTTGCGATCCAATGGCAGACTGAAAGGCAAAGGCTGGGGTGGAGAAGGAAAGCCAAACGGGCATCTCCTGCACAGAGCAGCGCTAAAACTGCCGGGCTAAAGGAGGCTGGAGGGAGAGCAGTGTTTGTGTGAGCCGTGTCACCTTAGTGTTCCCTGTGGATGCAGTTTACTTCCTCATGTTCAGTTCTGTTGCCCAAACTTTTTGTGTTAATTTTTCATGCCTTATTTTAGCCAGCTTCTGACTCACGTTAGGGTCATCCTAATGCAGGACATTGTGTAACAGCTGAATGTCATTTTCATTGCAGCACCTCATCCTTTTTTTTTTTTTTTTTTTTTTTTTTTTTTGTGGCCAGGGCCAGGTTTGAACCCACCACCTCTGGTATATGGGGCCAGCGCCCTACTCCTTTGAGCCACAGGCGCTGCCCTGCAGCACCACTTTCTTTGAAACGTTTCTGCTCAGTGATAATCAAGAGGCTGATAGCCAGTATGTGTTCAGGAATAAATGGTTTTCCTAAATAGCAGACAATAAGAAAAAAAACATGCAAATGATTAAAACTAGGACAGGAGCAGAGTGGAAATAATTGGTGGTTAAGCCCTCTCCCACAAAATTTGAGGATCCGGCCAGATTTGTTATTACCTTTACAAAATTGTGATCACTTGAAATAAGAATTCATACAACTGAGAACTAAACTCTGTAGTAGTAGCTACTTTTGTGATTTGAGCTAGTGAAATGTCTCCTCTCAGTACAGAGAACAACCATCTCATGCCTTAAGTGGTGCAGGGGAGGAGGAGCGAGAAAGGGCAGAGGGAACCATTATATCATTTGCTTCAAAGGTGCATCTAAAATTCGAACTTTCAAAGGTGCATTTAAAATTTGTGCTTTAGACACATTTAACTCTGGGATCTAGATTCTAGAGCTTCATTTCTGTAGGTAAGGACTTTCTGAGAATTGAGAAGACAAACAATACACAGCACGATATTCTGACTCTGGACCTTGAGCGAAATTAATAGAAATTGTGGAATATCTTAAATCGTTTTCTAATTTCCTTAAACTTGGGAAGAATTTAGGATCATCCTAATGCAATCCAGTGTAGCAGCTGGATACCATTTTCATTGTAGCACCTCTTTCTTTGAAATGTTTCTGCTCAGCGTCAAGAGGCTGATAGCCAGAACATGTTCAAGGATAAAAGGTTTTCCTGAATAGCAGGCAACAATATATATTATAGTCCGAGCAATGTTTTTTTCTTCCTAGCTATTCTGGGCTAGAAAACAGTAGAAACTGAGTTCAGTGATGATTACTACTGTTGCTCCCCCTGCCTTTGCCCCCAAAAGCCCATGCAGCATCCTAAATGAAGAATTAAAACAACACTTGATGCCCTGAGGTGAATTTATGTTATAAAACCAATTTTGCATATGGAACATAATATAAAGAATTAAATTATTTTGTCCCCTCTCTGCTTGCCATGACTGCCAGAAAAGAGAAATGTTTAGATGCAAGAAAGGACAGTGACACAGTTATATACATAACCATTCTATGCTGGGCAAGAAAGCACACCAGATATTACTGTTAATTCACCTAGCTGCTATCTAAAATCTTGTTAGATTAGCAGCTGCACCCGAGGGAGAATCTTTATCTGATTCATTTTATTAGTAAAATCCTCCCATATCCATTTATAAGTGAATTAGCTCCAGTTACCTAAAGGCTACTAGTACATGGATTTCATTTCCAATCACCGTATCCCTTTATGATTGCTACTGAATGCTCAGAAACCCCTCTGCAAACACTCCCGCTGGTTCAGGGAGGGTTAAGATCAAAGTCTCAGCAGTGTCTTAAGTATGAGTTCCTAAACTCTTCTTTTCTCCTTTATGGCTCTTAATGCTACAAAATTTAGTGTCACTCTTGCTTTTAAATGCAAATAATCCTGACATTTCCATTTTTAATGTAAAATTTCTTTTTATTTTAGAAAAGCAAAATTTGTCCTCTCTAAAATAAGGCTTCCCAGTAATTTAAATGCATTTCCCAACACTGACCTCCCCCCCAAATTCCCAAAGAAATTGAGTTCCCCTTCTCTCATTTCTTTGCTTCTGTTTCCCATCTTCCATTGTTAAATGTTACTAATAGTATAACACAGATTCTTTAATTGGCATTTAAAGTTTAAAAACAGCCATCAGGGATTGCTGAAAAGACTGGACAAAATGACATCTGATGTGTCTGACTTAAGTTGCTTCTCCTTGGTCTCTTGCCATCCAGCCTGGATTGAATGGGGCGGGTGTCTGAGTTAATCCAGGGCTGAGTGTGGGAATGTGTCTGGTTAAGGATGCTTGACTTGTCTGTTGTGGGTAATTATCCTGACCACTCTACCCTCTGATACACACTGTAGTATGACCCTACAAGTATGGACAAAGATGAGGCCATGACCTGGGTAGAGGGAAATACTAATTGCATTAAGTCACAATAACAAGAATAATTTTCATTTATTGAGTCTTTCTATGTGCCAGGCTTTGGACCAAAATTCCAGACACATTATAAAGCCTAATTCTCTCGGCAGCACTGAGCAATATTATGCCTTTCTGAAAGATGAGGAAACATGGCCTTATGTTAAGAAGCTTGCTGAAGTTCACACAAATGGTAGAAACTAAAGCAAGGATACAAACCTAAGACTCTCTGATTCAAAAGCTTTGCTCTGGAACGGCTATCCTGTGCTGTGAATGATCTTTATCTGGTTGGGGTGGGTGGTGGTAGATGTGTACAGATGTATGTGCTTTCAAGATGGAGAAAAGCATTTTTGCATAAACTCAGTTTCAAAAATGGTAGGGTCCTGATGTGGACTACAACCTTACATTTTATGGTACAGAAAGAGCCCAAAGATGGTGCAGGGATTGCAAAGCTGACCTGAGTCTGGCATGCATCTGTTTATGCATCATTTAACCTCCAAATTTCTTGATTTGTTTCTGTACGCTAGAGGTTCAATTACCCATGTCAATGGAGGGAAGCCAAACGTGAATAACACTAAAGAACCAGTTATCTAAGGACCATTTCAGCATAGTTTGCAATTTGTTTGTGACTTGTTGAGGATAGATTTATTTTCCTAAATCTGTTTGCTTAGTCATCCCAGAATGGTAATGGGTCAGCTATCCCATGAGAAAAGATCAAAGTGGATTATCCATAGGGGAAGATTAGCCAGTATATTCTAAAGGAAAAGCTTTTAAATTCATTTAAAAGCATAGCCTCAGACATGCTGACACCTTTCCTTTTTTTTCCTCTGAATTCATTTAGAACATATGCTGTCAGGAGGATAAGAGATGCCTTCAGAGAAAATAAAAATGTGAAGGATCCTGTAGAAATTCAAACCCTAGTGAATAAAGCCAAAAGAGACCTTGAAATAATTCGTCGACAGGTAAGATGGTTCGATGATGGACTGTTTTTCATTAAGAGGTTTTAGCTTTGACATATTCCCCTTGATTAGACATCACTGCTTTTGGTGTTTGTGATTTACAGAACAGGATCATGAAACTCTGTTCCTAATACAGACATAGAGAGATGAAGTCTCCTATTATCAAATTCAGGGAGAACAAAAAGGAAACTATTAGCTTTCCAGAATTTTCAGGGACTGCACCTGGGAAGCCACGTTCTCATAGTTCAGTAAACGTTGATGCTTTAAGTATGAGACACTTCAGTATAACTTTTTTTAATCTAAGCCTTTGTAAGATGTATTGCACATGTGTGCTTGGACATATTTTGAAGTATAAATATATCTTTCTTTTCCTAGTATTTTTAATCATAATTCAAGATAAATAGAATGTTGCCTTTTCCTTGAAGATGCCATCATGGGGGATGAACGTGAATTATGTTTCCACATGGGCGGTAGAAACACAGATGCTTGGGTGCTGACCCCATAAAGGACCTAGAAGGTGTTTCTGTTTTCATTTTGTTGAAGTGCCAGGGATCACCTTGATTTGTGCTTGCTTGCCTCTTTCTCATGAAGTGGGTGGGGTGTACACAGCAGCTTGGCCTCCTGGGGGGTCAGGTGTGTCTGTGGTCCGCAAGAATAATTAGAGCATCAAAGGCTAAAGAAGCCTTCTATCAGTTGGTTTTCTTGCTCTCTAAAAAATCATGCTTTTTGCTGTTTTTCTTTGATTTGGCAATAGTCACACGATTCATTTTTCTGTCTTAATTGTAAGAAATCTATTTATAAAGTGTGAAGAGGAAAACCACATGCTGTTTTTATAAGTTCTGCTATAGGGTTTTGAAAGGGCTTCTTTAATGTCTCCAGGAGATGCCAACCTTTTTGACATGGCCTCAGACTATAATCTTTCCTTGATCCTTCATGCCTAACTCTTAAACAGAATTCAAGAAGAATAGTGTTCAATGTTCACGTGTAATTTTCATTTTGTGTCAAGATTAGAAGTCCTGTTATATTGCCTATATAATGGAATAGTTCCTTTTAGAATACCAGTTAATATTCTAATAACCATCCTTGAGTTCTACACCTAGTTTATCTAGCAATAGAATAATTTTGCCACATTGGGATGGGCCTACGAAATGATCTTTAACTAAAGGCATGAAAAGGTAATAGGATAGCTGGCAAAGGAAACTGATATGCACATTTGCATATACTTTGAGAGTGACACATATCTGACTTGACATTTTGAAAACTCTAGAACGATGGCATTTTCCAATTACCAGTGGTTGAATTTTATGGAATCCTTTAGCAGTGAACTTAGAAAAACAAGCAACCTAAGCCCTTATTTTGCATAACTTTAGAAAGATTGAGTTCTTTCACTTTCTTTGTGTAGAAGTTGGCAAGCATCTCCAAAGGCAGAGTTTGTCTTCAACGTAAAGTTATTCAGCGTATATACGCTGCTTAGAAAAGGGACCTGTAAATCATCTCTGCCACCATTTTTTCTGTAATGTCTAATTGTCTGTGTCACTTCTTGCTTTGAAATGCTAAACTCTGCTTTCAACAACAACAAAAAAGACTAGACTGGCCCTCATCCTGCATCCTGGTGTGTGCACACTCCAGACTGATGCGATAGTCTTTGGAGCTTTGGACAGTATGTAGGGCAAGGGTGCCCTCCCCAGGAAAGTCTGGCCACTGCAGTGTTGTTGGAGGAATGCAGGCTGTCTTTTTTGAAGGCCAGGGCTTCCATGCTACTCTCAAAGAACAGCATGTTTTCACCTCCTCAGAGAGGACCTGACAAATTAGTGTTCTCATTCTGTGGAAAGCTATTTAGTCATACATCAGCATCTGAGAGGTTTCTGCTCACTTCCCTTTCACATTAAGACTCTTCTTGAATCCACATGTAGTGTCTACCCTGGTCAGAGTGTAAGGTGTGGTAGACCCCTGAGCCACCTCACTACAAGCTGGTATAGACTGTGGACTACAGGCCTAAAATGGAGTAGAGGGTCTGTATTCTTCTACACTGTCCCTTGCATTGGCTGATATAGCAGCTTTTGAACTTGCCTCCCTAAATCCCTCCAACCCCCACCCCATGGTTTGTTCTCCACATACCACTGCCACAGTGCTCTTCAAAAGAAAGAATTAGACTGGGCACAGTGGCTCATTCCCATGATACTAGCACTTGGGGAGGCAAGAGGGCTACTTTAGGCCAGGCATTCGATATAAGCCTGAGAAGAGCGAGACCCCGTCTCTAAGAAAAGGATCTTGCCTGGCTTGTCACAGTCACTGCTACAAGAGCGTAGACTCTGGGGCCAGCCTGCCTGTATTGGAATCCTGCCTCAGCCTATTAGCTAGTGACCTGAGCAAGACAGTAACCTCTCAGTGCCTACTGCAGACTGCACGGGAGAATAGGTCCCACTTCATGGGTGGTGGTGGGGATCAAGTAAGCTAACATAGAAAGCCCCTGGAGTGCTGCCACCATAATAAGCATTATGCAGATACTTGCTGTTGTTATTGTTCACAGGATCTAGAAGAGCCCCACATGGAGTTTACGCCTAATAAGTATTTGATTTGGGGGTTTTTTCTTCTTTTTTTTTTCATATCAGACGGATAATGTGCCAACATCATAACAAGATTTGTGGGAGGCACATCTCATGCATGCACATGAAAACCCAATTGTCACGCCTATGAACTACAAAGGATCGTAATAAGTATTTGTTGATGAAAGTGTATACAAGAGTAGTTGTTCCCTGAGATCATACACCTCGGGGGTGGGGAGGTCTATGCCACCTAAATGAACTATGAAAGGAAAATAGAAATCTGAGGGGGGTCTGGACATACTATTCTTATGAGCTGGATACCCTCATGTCAAGTCTCTCTTCTACCTAAGCATTTGGACCCTCCTGCCCCCTCATGGATCTCAGCTTCATGTTTCCACAGGTGAGGAAGCCCAGGGCCAATTTTCCAGCCACTAAACACACACCGTGAGGCAGCACTTACACTGCGATTCTCTAACCTCAAACTACTCTCCTTCCCTGCTTTCTAGTAGCTCTTCAGAGCTTGACTATCAGTCATGTCAATCAGCTCTGGTGCTAAGGATACCCCATAAGGCTTATAAGATTTTGCGTATTTTAAAAGAGGTCACTGAACCAAGTGTCCAGATTTCCTGCATAGAGAAACCAAGGTACAGGAAAGCTGGGTGCCTGTCCAATCCCATGTGGCCCAATATGAGCTCAGGTCTTCTAATTCCTTAGAGTAGACTGTGAAGTTCAAGGACGTGAGCTTGTAAGTCAGTAGAAACTGAAGATATTCCTAAGTCATATTCTCATTTTATTCCCAAGATATTTAGGGACCATATCAACCTAACTCAGCCTCTCCTCAGAGATCATCCAGTCTTCTTTAACATCCTTCACGTGCAAGATGTTTTGTCTTCATTGTGAAGGCTGCTAGACAGCATCAGCATTTCTTATTAGCCTCAAGGATCCTCTAAGCTCCTAAGGGTCACTCTCCTATCAAGAAAAGGCAGGTAGTTTCTTTGTGATGAGCAAGTCAACCTCCTTTTGCCCACTCAATAGAAGCCAAACACACTTGTTCTTTCCTTAACATTCTCAGGCATTCTCTCCCCTGATTCTCTCCAATCAAGTCTGTCAGTCATGAATCTATATACCTCATATAATGTCCTGGAACTAGCAGAGACGTTCACTGAACTGCCTTTATTGCAGTATAAGATGATTCTGTTAAGATGGTTTGACCTTGCTAGCTCTGATGGATCCATTCTCTCCGTGGTAAGCAAGTTCCAAACTAATGCCTCCTAAACCTAGCTTTCCTATTATCTCCCAGGTGGGAGCAGAAAGATTGGAGAGGAGTTTTGTGTCCACATCAGCTGGAGCCAGAAAAGGTAGACAAAGCTGGGCTATGTGTAGAGTTGGGCAAATAGCTCTCAGACCATCTGGACAGCAAAGAAGTACTAGAGCAACGCAGTTCTCTCAACCTGTGGGTTGCGACCCCTTTGGGGGTCAAACGACCCTTTCACAGGGTTCGCCTAAGATCATCCTGCATATCAGATATTTACATTACATTTCATAATAGTAGCAAAATTACAGTTATGAAGTAGCAACGAAAATAATTTTATGGTTGGGGGTCACCACAACATGAGGAACTGTATTAAAGGATTGCAGCATTAGGGTTAGGTCTAGTACCACCGTACTTGAGGATTTTTATGTCAGACAATAAACAGGGCTTCTTCAGTATTTCACATCAGAAAGATAAGCAAGAAAGTCAGCCTGATTTTGCTTTTGTCTTTTTTCCATGTTCCACTTTGTTATTCTAAAGATAGTCCTGAGTTCTATCTGTAAAGCACAGTGTCCCTTCTTTTGTGTCTACTTCTTGCTCACTAGCACCTTGATGCTCTGAATGTCTTTTAAAGACCTTCAATGTTACCATCCTGCAAGCCTTCCCTTCCTGTGTAGTTGACACACAGATCTTGTGACAATATTTTCCAAGCGTTTTGAAATAGAGTCGTGATCTTTGAAGACCTAGCTTAATAGCTGCATGCCTGTGAGAGAAGAAGAAATAGAAGGGACTCTGGGGAATGGGGAATGAGAATGCAGCACAGGAAGAGGCTCCAGACCTAGATCTCTAATGAGAGTCCCTTGAACATGTGAATTAGGATTGTGATTTCAGGGATATTCAGCTAAGGCGTCAATATGTAGCAAGTCTGTCTTGAGACCCAGTGAGAATTAATACATCTGTACAAAGTTAAGGGAAACTTACAGCTATGTATTACAGTCAGCATTCATTAGAGTGAGTGGCTTTTAAGTTCTTCTAGATTCTCATAAAAGAGCAAACATGAGTACCTGGCATTTTGAATGGTGGTAGGTAAGAGCCTCTGAAACCATACTGGTTTTTCACTTCCAATTCCTAGTTTATGGTTCAGTCTTTAAATGACCATTCAAGAGAAACGTCTACCAATAACTCTTTAAAGGTGTTGTGAAATGAGAAGCTGGTAAAGAGTGACCACCTTCTCTCACTGTCGGTCACTATGCCCCAGATGGTTAAAACTTCAATAAAACTGTTGTCTTGCCCACAATTCTCATCCTTTTAGAACAGTCTCTGAAAAGGTAGGTTTGTTTTAGGCCCCTTATGAGAAAAGTACCCTGTGTTTTGTATTACCCCACATGTAATACGTTTAACTTAAAATACCATTGTTTAGAAGAATTTCAAAAATTAGTCTTTTATTTTGATGGAATAAGGAAAGTCAATCCTTGTCTTAAGACAAGACTTATATACTATTTACAATAGCCAAAAGGTAGAAGTAATCCAAGTATCTATCAATGGTAAATAGATAAAATGCTACATATACAAACAATATAATATTATCCAGCCTTAAAAAGAAAGGAAATTCTGTTATGTGCTACTATACAGATGAACCTTGAGTACATCATGCTGAGAGAAATAAGCCAGACACAAAGGACAAATACTATATGATCCTACTTACACAAAGTATCTTCAGTAGTCAAATTCATAAGTAACAAGAAGTAGTTGATAAGTACTAGGGACCAGAGAGAATAGGGAAAGGGAAATTGTTTATTGGGTACAGAATTTCAGCTTGGGAAGATGAAAACGTCCTTGGAGATCTGTTTCAGAACAATTTGAATATATCTGAATTATATCCTTAAAAATGGTTAAGATGATAAATTTTATGTTTTGTGTTTCTTTTTTCACAACAACAAAAAAAAATTACCTTTCTCCCCAAATGATTTACAGCTAGTCATTAATTGTGTTTAACTGAAAAAAAACAAAATTAAGTATTTCAGACATTGGTATCTGAAGGTAGGAAGCTTAAGTCATTTGAAACTTAAACTAGTGAATTTGTGTCTGTAAAACCAAAAGATTATACTATGATTTCTAAGACTACTTCTTTCAGTTCTAAACTCCCATTGCTCAATAGTCACATAACTATCTGCCCCCTTCTCTATTTGCAAAAACTGATGATATACTTTCAGAGTAAATTACTCTATGCCCAGTTTTCCTTGATCATTTTCACCAAGAACTCAACTCTATAGAGCTTAGGCTATAGATGAGCAAAGTTGCATTCCAACTATATATTTATTTATATCATCATAAATTTCAAACTCATCTCTTGGTCTCATCAGTTCTCAGGAAACTGATAGACCAGCTCTTTTTTTACTACTGGGAAACTCAGAAAATGGAATTATTTCATTCATGTTGCTGGCACCTCTGCTGTTAGCCTTCTTCCTTCTTGGTAGAAAATATGTTAACCAGTCCTAGAGCATGTATCTGATCAGTTTATTTTCTTCCAAAGAACTTTAAATAGTAGTTGAAGAATAATAATATGATGACTGATGAGCAAGAAATATATTAAAACTCTTTCCCCAAGACCCACCTGGATGTTCATACTAGTCTCCCTGTTCCCTGGTTGGCTTCTGAATTGTATTGAACACAATCTGCTAGTTAAATCAAGTGCAGTATGTATTTTGCAATTCCAAGCTCACATTATCTCTCCCTACATATTTATGGATTGCCCACTCTATGCCATATATTGTAATTATGAATTGACTTTATAAGTCTTTGGAGATAGAATTGTCATGGAATCATGAGGTCCATCAGACCCTGTAGAAGTGCTTTCTCATTTTGACTCTTTGGAGACATACCATTCTTCTCAGTTGTAGGTCCCATCTATTTTCTTATTTAATAGAATAGAAATAGAGTTTAAAAACACATCCCAGCAGCACTTTGCCCTGTTCCTATATAGATCAATTAAGATGAGATCAAAGGATCAATCTACATATTTAAAAAGTAGTAATAAAGCAGTCAGAGACAAAAGAGATATAAGTACTATCTTGGACTTCAATAAAAATGCTCAGGAAGACAACATGAATTTATATACAGTGACCAGAATTGCCCCCTAAGTGAACTATGTATCTTTGGAAATAAGTAATTTTTCAGTATGAATGGAATATTCCCTAGCCACCCATCAAAATTTAAGAAAGTAGGGCAGTGAGAGGGTTGTTTAGTTTTATAGCTTGGCCTGTGTATGACATTCATTTTTTTCAGTCTGTTTGATACATAGTTTCTCTGCAGCTATAAAAAGATCTCTTCATACAAAAATTTAAACTAATTTCCTCCTCCCTGCTCTTCTGGAAATTCCAGTAAATCCTCAAGTCTGGGGCAATACCATTCCCACAGTTGGCATTCCTATAGAAGGAATGCGACTCATTTGGTTGAAGATTGCCGGTTGACTTTGCTTGATTCCTTGAGAGTTGGTGTACATAAATCAAAATTCTTTCTAAAAGAATCCTATCTCACTTAAATCATACATATACAACCAAAGTTCTGTAGTACATTTCTACGTGCAGCCCCCAAAGAAGGCAGTAGTAATGCTGTTTATAGAAAACTCTTGCAAGAGTTCATTTGGGAATTTTTATTATGGTTTCCATCCTTCTCCCACTTACTCACTGTAGCCATTAACTCTGGAATTCCTTGAAGTACTATGTTTGAAGCTGAAGTACCTAAAGTGGCAGCAGATATTACCCACTTTAGCTCAGAAAGCACACTGGTCTCATGGGCAAGAAGTAGAAATTCTAATCTAAGCTTAGATGGTAATTCACCTCATGATCCTGGGCAAGTTGCTTATTTGCCCAATTTGCCACATTTGTAAGGAGATGATTTTATTGATGATTATTATGTGATCTTCATGCTGGTGCTGGCAGCAGAGGTGATGGTATGAATGTTTGTTTATTGTCAATGTTGCTGCCTCAGACCCTGTCTACACGCCAGCCACTGTACTGTGCATGTTAAATGTATTGTCTCAGATTCTCCTAACAGCAGCCTTATGAAAAAGATACTATTATCCTCATTTTTTTAGATGAGGAAATTTAGACTTGACATGCTGGAGCAATTCTTCTGAGATACATAGTTAGGAGAATGGTGGCCCCAGTGTACCTTCTCGCTTATTAGCCTGTTCTCAGAAGAGGGGTCGTATTGCATGTGGGTGGCCTTATCTTGACAGAAGGCACACAAGGCATTGAAGAGGGAAGAAGGCAGCAGGATACGTGCTTCCTTTTTCTAATTGTTCAATTAGAGCCCTTATTAGAAAGTAATAGCTTACCTTCTGTAGTTTGATCCCTATAGGCCAATCTCCTTTATCATTTCTCAAAAAACTCTCTCTTCACTCTGTCTGCCTTCAAAAGAAAAAATGTATAAAACCACACTCTGAAAATGTTAAAGTTCAGGCACCTTATTTAAGAAGCATTTGCTGAGAATTTCCCCACAGATCTGAAGGTTGCAGCTCCAATTGTGCTTTTCCTGACAAGCTATCACTGAAGTGCCCTTAAGTGGAAACTTTTTGATGCCTTTCTGCTTGGCTTGTCCTTTCAAGTAATCAGAGCTGATTTCAGTCATGCTTATGCAGAAGATCTTCTCACAAGATGGCAAAGGAGCAATGGCACATCTTTTAAGGAGGGCAGTCGCAGGGACTCCCCCTTGTTTGTGTAAATTCGTGTTCCTGTACTACATCCTGTGAGGTTACGGGGAGGTAATGACCCCTTATACCTGCTGTGCGTATGAGGACTTTTACTCATTTTCTGAGCGAGCACTTGATATCTGCCATTGAATTTTCTTTGCAGATTCAGTGAGCTTCATCTTTTTATATATGAAGATTAGTTTCACTGGTGTTGGGAGGAGATCTCCTGATTATACATCTATTATCTATCCTGCTTCCTCCTACCCTGGACACCACTTAGTATTTTTGTGTATGCAAAGTGAGATAACGTGTACTAGAGCCCTCTGAAGACAGCAAAACTACTAACCAGTGATTAACATTACCCTTAACTAACCAAACTAACAAGGCTCCTTTGGTTAAGGAAGTTGCCATCACTTTTTCCAGACAGGATGCTATGAATGTCCTCTGGAAATTAGAACATTCTCTACGTACACACTCAGAATAAGCTGGAAAGAAAATGTGATCGAAGAGGTAAATTCCAACAGGATAAAGCAAAGATGTCAAACTTGTTCTCTGTTTGGGTTTTTTCTTCTTTCCCCTCCCCCTCCTAAAACATAATAGGAGTGGTGGATAAGAGAAGAGGTTTTCAGCAAAATAACACCTAAATTTAATTCCTAGTAATACTCATTTAATACCTTGTATTTTTGGTCATAATATTTAATATCTCTGAAAACTGTGTCATCGTTCAGGTTTTCTACTAAAGGGAAAAGAATACAATTCTTAAGTTAATGTTAGTTTTGTTTTTATAGAGAAGGGCTCTTGCAAATAGCCCAGGCTAGAGTGAAATGGCACAATCATAGCTCATTGCAACTTTAAACTCCTCTGCTCAAGTGATCCTCCGACCTTAGCCTCCCAAGAAGCTGAGACTAGAGACATGCACCACCATGTCCAGCTAATTTTTTTAAATTCTTTTGTACAAACAGGGTCTTGCTTTGTTACCCAGGGTGGTCTTGAACTCTTGACTTGAAGTGATCCTTCTGCCTTAGCTTCCCAAATTGCTTGGATTATAGGCATGAGCCACCACACTAGGCCTAATGTATTTGTGAAATAACAGAGCCAAGTGATGTGTCAGAAAGTTTACATTTTCCCAATATCATAATTAAGGCTGTCGTTTCCTGCATTGGTCAGTTATGAATACTCAAAAGGTTCTAAAAATTCTCTAAGATGTGTTACCATAACAATTTTAGTTTTATTAAATCATGTTAGTATAGAACTACATCAGTATTTTAAATAATTTCCTTTACCCACACAGTTCTACTACATACAACCTAAGAAGCACTTTTCTACTCCCCACCCATCACATCTCCTCAATCAAGGAAAATAGCACCAATGCAGAAGTCATAAGATTCCCTTTCAAAGTCTACAGCATCACTAGAAGATCCCCAGCTGTCTAGGCCTCAACATGTAAAGAGGAAGGAATTGAGCACATTGGTTTCCAAGACCTCTTATCGTACAAGAATCATTTTATGAACTTAGGTTGTATTTAACAACCTAAGTTTAATTGCCCTGTTGAGATTGGACTTGGGGTTTCTTTTGATAGACATGCCACCAGAGCCTGTTAAATACTCACTGATCGCTTGGCCCAGTAAGCCAGGACACCTGGCTGGCAGCCAGCCCTCATATGCTAGCTTATTCCTATGGGTAAAGAGAGGGTTATTGCACGGATCTATCTCTAAGATCCCCTTCATGCCTGACATTTTCTGATTCTGAAAATAAATGATTGTTAAGGCCCAGAAACATCCCTGTGAATGCTGGATTTTGACCAAGGGTGAGCTATGTTTCTGGCCCTGTCTGTTGACTGAATTGTGTTTCAAAAGGAAACTTGACTGCCAGGATCTCATAACTAGTGTGTTTTGGTGAGCATGGGGGAGTATCTGGGTGACGTAATTCTGAGTTATGTAATGTGCGTTCTTCACAGACATCCTCAACAGCAGGGCCCATTTGAGAAAAGACTTTGGCTTCACTTTGCAAAAGCTTTTGACACCCAGAAATGGCAGGAATGTTACATGGATCTTGGCGACTTCAGGGGGGCTATGAAGTAGGACACAGAAGCTGCCCTCTCCTACAGGCCATAGGCTGTAGATGCCTCATTTAACGAGGTTTCCTTCCCTGGGGACTCACCAGCTTCTGAGAAGTGGTAGGGTGGGGAACAGGAGACTGGCAGAAACAGAAAAAATAAATTTTCCTCTTGATTTGAACCAAATTCTGTCTTAGAGAGCCAAACTTAGTGGTGTTATGTTTTTTATTTTCTAAAATAACTCAGCTATCATTTAAAGTTCACAGCTGTCTGTGTAGCTATCTGTGATTTTCATAATGTTAAAGTATTTTTCTCACTGGAAATACTTTCTGAAATTCAGCTCGTTTTTCTTTTTTTTTTTTTTAACAAGACACTGACCACACTTTTTTCTTAACCAGACAGTTCAGAGAACCATTAGGGAAATGACTTGTTCCTATCTGTTTCTTGAGTATGTTCAGCCCACCCCTTATTTCGGACTGACGTTTTAATAGGCCTTGCCCTTAGCTTGCAAGTTTCCAGAAAGACAGGGTTTTCTTATCCACCATGGTAATCCCAGTGCCTCATATTAAGCACTCCATTAATCCTTGATGGAGGCAAGCTAGCTTACTACGAAAGTGCAGGAAAGATAGTGTTCACCTAAAACACAGAAGCTCTAATTCTAGTCCAGGCTCTATCTTGCTCTGTCAGCAGGGGACTCAGCCTATCTAACCAGAAGTTTTCTGATGCATATGTATGGTGTAAAAACGCCTACCCTGTGCACCACTTAGTATTTTTATGTATACAAAGTGATATAATGTGTACTAGAGCCCTCTGAAGACTGGGCAACTGCGGACCAGTGAGTAGCATTACCCTTAACTAGCCAAACTACAAAGCCTCCTTTGGTTGAGGAAGTTGTCATCACTCTTTCCAGACAGGAAGCTATGATGTCTTCTGGAAATTAGAGTTCTCCCTACATGCACACACTCAGAATAAACTGGAAAGAAAATGTGATCTGATGAGGTGAATTCAAACAGGATGAGCCATAGCTGTTGAACTCATGTCCTCCTGAGAGTCATGAAGGGCACAGAACCAAGGAGTCATGGAGGAGTGGTTTCAGGTCCATGTTGTCACTCCCCAGCTGTATGAATTCAGGCAAATTACATTCTGTGGGACTTATTTTCCTATTCTATAAAATAGGCATAATTGTCTGCACTTCATAGGGGTGTTTGTGAAATGGGCAGCACAGTGCTTGGCACATGGTAAGTGTTCAATAAATGAGAGACAGTTGCAGCTTCATCTGTGCATCAAATTGCTTTTCTCATACTGCTTTTAAAAACTCAAGTGCTAAAGTAAATCCCAGTGGAGGTGTTCCCAGTTTGGTTTCAGACCTCTTAAGTGTGCTGGAGGAGAGCAGCTGTCGGTTCCTCTTTCATGTGATTCTGCTCTGCAGCCACAGCCAAGCTGACACCAGAGGCCCTGCTCGTCTGCAGGCTCTCAGCATACAGTTCTTGTTGCAATATAAGTCCAACTTTCCAAATGCTTTTCATTGCTTTAGGTGGAGCTATGACGACTAAATTCCAAGTGACAGTTTCCGTATGAAATATTTATCACATGCAGATAAAAGTATATCCACTGAATAGAATCAGGAGGGCCAAAGGAATATTTCAGTCCACATAATCTACCATATTTTAAATGTTTCCATCACATTGCAGACTACTGGGCAATGAAGTGAAAGAAAGCCTATAGAAAAATAATAATAGCATGTAGGGCAAGTTGATGTTTGGAAGTAAAAACTGAGAGTACCATTTGAGGAAAGACATTCTCAAATTCAGAACATGGAAAGTCAAGGCTAGGAGCTGTTAATAGACCTAAGAAGCAGCTATTTTGGACATCAGACGACTGTGTACAAGTAGAAAAGGCCTGATTCCACAATTGTCTTTTCCTTCATATTCATATACATAGAATGACTGCTAATCAACAAGATATGATGCATCCGAACTTAGGTAAAATTGTCCTTAGATTTCTGTAATATTCAGAGTTTCTGTTTTCCTAGGAATCATGGAGTATCCCTTGGAATGAGTTACCAAAGTATGGGGTGGGAGGAAGCTGATGATCTATCTTTGAGGAATTTGTTTTCTAATGACAAATGAAGAACAGACTTCATGTGTACATACTCAAACACATTCCTACATAGAGACAGACAGATAATGAAAAGTTGCTCATGTGACTTGTTAGTATATTCGGGTTGTCTGTCCTTGTTTCCTTGGCGACTGGGGCATTGCTGTCTGTCCCACACTTAACCACAGTGCTCTAGTGCATAGAAAATTGTCCAGGCACAGTGACTCACCCTATAATCCTAGCATTCTGGGAAGAGGCAAAGACAGGAGGATTGGTTAAAGTCAGGAGTTCAAGACCAGCCTGAGCAAGAACAAGACCTCGTCTCTATTACATATAGAAAAAATGAGCTTGGCATGGTGATATGCATCTGTAGTTCCAGCTACTTGAGAGGCTGAGGCAGATGGTTCTCACAAGGCCAGGAGTTTGAGGTTGCAATGGCTGTGATTGTGCTACTACTATCTAGGCTGGGTAAAATCAAGCCTCTGTCTTTAAAAAAAAAAAAAAAAAAAAAAAAACAGAGAAAGAGAAAAAATACAGCCAAATGAATTATATGCTATTACTTTAAAGAACTAAATCATACATACTTGAATTTCTTTGTAATAGCTTCATGACATTCACTGTATTCATGGAATAACCTTTATAAGAAAAGCAAAAAGTCTAAACTAACAAAATTTTATCTATATCATGGAATAATAATTAGAAACATAACTAATTATAGCTCTCTTTCTTTGGACACAATTGGCAGCCCTGACATACATTCAGACTTACAACAATCTATTCATATTTTCTGAGGAGAAATAAGTAGGGTAGGCTGGCCAAAAAACACTTTAGAAAGGAGGCCTGTAGGGGCAAATAATTCTTGCCCAAAGATTGGAACAACAGTCATTTTGCTGAGTTTTACCGCATGGTCCTTCTAGTACCCACATTGTCTGTTGGCAGCCTCCTGGGCTCCATATAGAGTTCATGTTCCTCCTATTTGTACATGAGAAAGTTGAAGGTTGGGAAATCAGGCTGCCCATGATAGGTGAAGCAGCAAAGGCATGTCTAGAATCATGTACTGTGTAATGAGGCAGGCTCCCTTAGTCTCTCAGTTCACAGCTCTAAAACTTCATGGAATATAGGTGTTATAAGCACACAGATCCTTAACATAATGCAATTTACTCACCTTTACCTGCGGGAGAATGCTATTCATGTGAATTCAAACATCCCTGAAAATACAGGAAAATCATGTGCAGCAATGTTCTTGCCAGGGTGCTTTGTTTGCACAAATTATTATAAAAATTTAGATTTACCAAAAAATGTAGTTAAATTTTAATTGAACACATTTGTGAACAAATTCTGGTTATGGTTGTTCACTGATGATGGAGGCTGAAGGGACTGAATTTTCATTGATCTTGTCCTATATCTACAGTATCCCTACAGGGCCACCTCCTTTTCCAAGTAAGGAAACCTGAGTTTGGAGAAGTTAAGAAACAGAGGCCTTGGAACTTGACACTCTACAGCCAGTAAAAGTCAAAGCCAGGATTTGAGCTGAAGTTTCCATCACCATACCATGTTGCCTTCCAGTAGGATCCTTTAGTTGTATTTTAATAGAATTGAATTTCATAAAAATTTGAGTTAGATATACTTTTATAGCCTTGGCTAACCCCTTTCACCCAAGAGCCAGTGACTTGCTTAAAGTCAAAGAGTGTGTCCCTGGAGAAGGCGACTGCAACCCTATGAGTTTCTGTTTTCCTAGGAATCATGGAGTATCCCTTTGAATGAGTTACCAAAGTATGGGGTGGGGAGAAGCTGATGATCTATGCAACCCTATTGAGTCCTTACTGTGCCGTGGGGCTTCAAAAGTACTCAGAGAGAAATGAGGTACAGCTACTCCCAGCCCTTAGAAGATCACTACCAGCAGGATTGGAAAGAGATTTTTCCCTCTCAAACAGCAAACAGATTGGCTAAGGAGATGAGCCAGCAGGCCAGCCCTAGCGTTGAGCAGAAGACTGAAAAGAAGATTAAGTCTGACCAGTAAAATGACTCACCCAAAGAAAAACAAGAGAGTTTGTACATGAGCATGTGAGCCTCCTTACCCCCCAGTTGATGTTGATTTGAAGCACTGATATGTTTCCAGGGATGTAAGGTACCCTGGCTAGACAGGGAAGAGTGTGCATGCCTGCCTGTGCCCTTTGTGCTCCCAGGACTTCAGGCAGGCAGCACCAAGATTTGCCTTACTGCTTGTCTCCCAGCCTTGATGTTAAAAGGAAACTGAATGAAGACTAATGCAATCCATCTCAAATACCTGTGTTATACTCATCTACTTTCTTCAGATACTGTATATCTATACAAGTGGAGTTTTCCATTATCTAAGCACTTTGTAACATTTGGAAAGAAGAACCATAACCAGTCTCAAACACAACTTCTCAAAACAACCATGATTCATTTACTCCCAAAAAGAAACAAAAAATTAATCTTAACCTTAAAATGTTTTGTTCCTATATATTACAGTACACTTGGAATTTAGTTCAACTTTCTGTTTTACACTGGATTACAGAGTAAACCAAAGTGGGATCTTCAAAGACTGGACTTTTCACCTCTGCTAGTGGTTCTCAGCCTTGACTCTATCCATCCACATTAAAACCACCTGGGACGCTTTTACAAATTATAATGACCAGGCCACTCTGGACCAATTGAATTTGAATCTCTTAGGACTTAGGCATCAGTATTCCTAAAGTTCTTGAGGCAATTACTGTGCACAGCCACTGCTGAGAGCCAGTAGTTTCCACTGAGCTAGGGAAGGACCCTGACCAGGTCAGTTCAACCTGTCAGACCTGCACAAAGTACACTTCTTCAGAAGGCCAGTCTCTTAGGCAAGGTGTCTTTGGTTTTGTGATGACTACCTCTGATCTCTGGATCACTCTAAATTAAACCTTGGTTCTGGAGATTATTTTTGTTCTTTTGCACTTTTACAGAGATTCCTGTTCTGTTTAAGTTCTCTTATAAATTAACAATAAAACTCTTACTACAACTGAAAATTTCATATGCTTCCACTCAGTAGGATAGAGCTCTTATTCCTGAGCATACCATTTAGGGTTCCAGCTAATATTGCAAGACAATATTCTTAACCAAGTAGTAACAAGGATTAGCGTCAAAAGAATTGCAGAGACATGTCCTCAGGAATGGAGCCCTTATCTGAGGGAACAATTATTTAGCATTCTTTTGGGTACTTTTTTTAGTTCAACTAAGGGTGTGCTACCTGTGCAAGTTGTAGCTCATCTATGCTTTTCTGGGAACAGGCTTGTCACATAAACCCTGGCAGGAAGAGTATCTATAGTGTCTTATAACTTCATAGCAAGCATTTTACCAAGCAAAATCCCAAGTGCAGGTGAAATTATTAAGGAGTTACACATCTCTCCTTCAGGGGAAATATGTAAGAAGAAAACATTAGTGTAACAGTACGCTAAGAAAGACTTGTAGAATGTGTTCAGCTCTTTAAGATTTTCGTTACAAATATACTCTATACTTTAGTGTGTTTTGAAAGTACCTGTAGCACTCAGCCACACAACTTGTCCCCAATACTGACTCTCAGATCACCTAGGGAGCAGGAAGGAGACTTTTGGAAACATACAGGGCAAAAACTTGTGAGCATTGGGCCTGATAATAAATAATAATGTACTGGATCAGATGTCCTAGTGAGGTTGGGTGGCCAGACCAGTGCACTGAACCTCCCAGGAAGTTACCTGGAAATGTCCTAGTCTTGATTTTTGTCAGCCCCTGGTCCATTCAAGGTCTAGCCCATTGATGAAAATCTTGTGGCAGTTTTAGTCTGAGAGTGACTGTTCTTCCCTACAGTACCATGTCGATTTCATAAGAGCATGTATTTTTTTTAATTTGCTAGAACAATTTTGTAAATAATAGTTTTATTGAAATATAATTCATATACCAGAAAATTCACCTATTTAAAGTGTATAAGTTAGTCTACAAGTATACAAGTTAGTGGTTTATAGTGTATTCAAAAATGTGCATCCATCACCACAATTAATTTTAGAAAATTGTCATCACCCCAGAAAGAAACCCCATACCCATAGCAGTGACTCTCCATTTCACCCAACCCACTCTCCCCTAGCCCTAGCCAACCATCAGTCTCTGTGTGTCTATGAATTTGCCCTTGCTGGACATTGCATGTAAGTGAAATTTATATTTATGACTGGCTTCTCTTACTTTGCATAGTGTTTGCAAGTTTCATCCGTGTTGTAGCATTTGTCAGTACTTCACTCCTTTTTAATGTCAAAAAATACTTTACTGTATAAACATATTTTAGTTATCCATTCTTCAGTTGATGAACATTTGAATTGTTTTACTTCTTTACTCTTACAAAAGATGCTGCTATGGACATTCATATTTAAGATTTTGTGTGGCCATATGTTTTTATTACTCTTGAGTTTACGCCTAGAACTGGAATTGCCAGGCCATATAGTGACTCTGTGTTTTAGCTTTCTGAGGAACTGCCAGTCCGTTTTCCAAATGAGTGCACCATTGTACATTACCACCAGTAGCATATAAGGATTCTAATTTTACCACATTCTTTTTTTTTTTATTTTTTTTAACCACATTCTTATAAATACTTGTCGTTATCTGTCCTTTTGGCTATACCTATCCTATGGATATAAAGTGGTATCAAAAATGCCTTTTGTACATAAAAACAACCAGATTTAGAGTGGAAGGCTAATTTTGATCTAGTTACCCTTCAAGGAAAGTTAAGACTTGAGGAAGAGTGGGGAACAAGAACCTTAGGCCAATTCTTCTCTGCATCTAAACTGCATTCTCTGTGATTTAAAAACCAGTTTAACTCTTTGCTGGCTTTATAATGCTTATAAGTGATCGGTGTGACTTGACAATGTGATTTGGGTAGGCAGGATTTAATTCAGACAGTCGCAAACACCAGATAAGAATCCTGTGTCTCACTGTTCCATGTCGCCCTCTCTAAGCTTTGATGGAAGAGAATGACCCTCCCAGATAGTAATGTGCCTTGGCTTTTAAAATGCCTCAGAGAGTTCTTTCTCACAGTAGGGGATGGTTGATTTTTTTAAAAAATCAGGCTGCTTTTCTTTGCAAATGCCATTGCAGTCTCAAAAGCATGATAGATCTCCTTATGGCTAAGCCAGTAAGACTTTTGTTATCCTGATTCTCCTTGACAAACTGATGTCATTTACCATCCCTCCTCTATGAAACTTCATCTTTGGTCTTCTCTTTTCATACCAAATGCTGGCCTCTCTGTCCAGTTGATATTTGCATTTGGGTATTTTACCAACATTTGAAACCCTTGATGACCAAAACTGAATTAGTTATCCCCTCTTTCCCTTAAACTACTTTTTCTTCCCAATTTCCCAATACCTTAGTAACCTGGACTCAAATTCTTCCTCTTCCCTATACATAGTCAATAGACCTTTGATCATATCTGTCTGAATCCTCCAAAATAAAGTTACCTACAAAAATGAAAATACAGTAGAACCCCCATAGTTGACCACCTCCTTAATGACTTAATTTTCATAAACCAGACACACGCCAAATGTAGGTATCAGTACAAAAGGCATAGTTCCTTATGTTGAGCACTTTTATATGTTGACCAGTTTGTTACAGTCCCTTAGATGGTCACCTTAAAGGTTCTGCTATTTGGGGTGTCCATAAAGTGCATGTGCAATTTAAGGTAATAGAAGATTTTAAACTGCACACGCACTTAATGGACACCCTGCATACTCTAAGGTGCTACTGTTTTTCTTAAGGTTTTGGCCTAGCATATGCTCTACATTTAGATAATCAGGTACAGTCAGCCAAGGCACTTGGCCCTCCCTTTGGCTGACTTACTGTGTCATATTCTTTGAATGCTCTTGAATTAGCTACTTCAGCATGAATCGTGTTTTTTTCTAAAAGTCTTTGCTTCAGGTTCTATTAGGTATGCCTGTTGACTAGATGCTCATCTGCTTAAATATTCTCACTTTTAATATGAAAGTACCCTTTGTTTCGTGGCAGCCTAATTTCTCTCTGCATTGATAGTGGTTAGATGTGTATTGATGAGCATTACTCTCTTAACTGCTTGTGTCAAAGCACTTTGGGAGGCTCATCAATATTGTGCTGTTTTAATTGACATCAATAATGTGTTTGCATTTATCAATATTTCCTAATTGCCAAGTTGTAACAGTGGATCTCCTGTAATAAATCATGCCCACAGATAATTTCAGACAATAGAGTTTAAGATTCCTGTCAATATTTTGATATATTATAAGCTGTTTTTATGAGGATTTTTTTCCTATGAGAAAGGAAAAACAGAGACAGAGAATTGAGTCATTGTCACCATATACAATTAAGTTAAAGAACCAAATCATTCCAGTGGAAATAGGAGAAAGCTATTTCTCAGGCCATTACAATTTGTTCCCATAAACTTCAGTGTCACCGTCTAGATAAATGCAAACATCTCCCTTGAGAGTGCTGTGCTGTTCTGTGCCCTTGGCTCCTCCTGAGCAAACAGATTGGGACAGAAGAACAGTGAGCACACTTAGGAGGAAGGCACTGGTACCAGCTTGTTTTTTAGAAGAAGAATCTTTGTGAGGAGGTCTTATGAGCTGCAGTTACTTGCCCAAAATCAAACAGTGATTTTGCAGAGTGAAGACTCAAACCCAGGGCCGCCTGACCCCAGGGTTGGACTCAACCTTTTAAGGACAAGCTTAACCAAATCCAAAGAAGAGAGAGCCTTGAATCTGTCATCTGTCAAGCAGATGGATGTTCTAAAAGTGTTTGGCCTGGAAAAGAGCTGAACATGAAGATTCCAGGACCTTCCTTCCTATACCTGAAAGACTGCCACACAAAGGAGGTTTAGATGCGGTGTGTATGGATTGATGCTAGGAGTTGGGGAGGAAGCCCATTTGTGGGGTACGAATCACACTGCCTAGAGGTCCTAGCTCAGCCACTTCCCAACCACTGACCTCAGTTGAGACTTAACCACTTTCTGTCCTAGTATCCTCAGGTGAGATGTGGCAGCAGCTAACTTACATGGTCATTGTAAGGTTTAAGTAATTTTATATATGAAAAGTGTTTATGATGGTACTTGGCACATAGTAATACAATATAAAAGTTTGCTGCCTGTAATCCTAGTACTCTGAGAGGCCGAGGTGGGTGGATAGCTTGAACTCAACGAGTTCAAGACCAGCCTGAGCAAAAGCAAGACCCCATGTCTACTAAAATAGAAAAACTGAGGCAAAGGGATTGCTTTAGCCTGATTGGGAGGTTGCTGTGAGCCATGGCCCTCTACCCAGGGTGATAGCTTGAAACTCTGTCTCCAAAAAAAAAAAAAAATATATATATATATATGTATTTATATTTATATATGTATATATATTTATTTATATTTATATATGTATATATATGTTTACTATTATTATGTTATAAAGTCAAACTTTAGGTGTGAAGTTTTTTCTAAAACACATTTAACATTTATACATTAATTCTGTAAATTTTTATGTCTTAGACATTGGGGATATAGTAATAAATCAGACACATCTAGCCAGGAACAGTGGTAGCCTGCACCTTTAGTCGGAGCTATTTGAGAAGCTGAGACAGGAGGATCACTTGTGCCCAGGAGTTGGAGACCAGCCTGGGCAATATAGTGAGACTCCCCATCTCAATTTTTTGAGAAAAGACCTATTTAGGTCCTGCTCCTACCCCCATGCAATTTAATTTACAGTCTGTATTAGGGGAAAGAAATGTAATCTGTGTGTCAAAAGAATAGCTGTTCAGCACCTGAACAAACCATTTCTAAATTTGTGACTCCCACCCTTTCCCTGATGTCATTGAAGGTATCAAAGCAGACACTGAAATCCTTAGGCGAGGGGCTTCAGATGGGCTGTTTTATGTCACTTAACAGCTTTCTGCAAGGTTAGGTTAGTTGATGCAACTAATGATGATAGCATCAGTATGAACATTGCTTTACTTTAAAACTGCCTGGCATCATCCAGGTCTCCAAGGTGAGGTGAACAAATTTCAGGATTAAGCAGGGCAATCCTGTGAGCTGCAAGAATGAAATATAGGACTTTGGCTTAAAAGTCTGATCTTGTCTTTTGGAGTTTTTTTTTTGTTTTTTTTTTGTAGAGACAGAGTCTTACTTTATCCCCCTTGGTAGAGTGCCGTGGCTTCACACAGCTCACAGCAACCTCCAACTCCTGGGCTTAAGCGATTCTCTTGCCTCAGCCTCCTGAATAGCTGGGACTACAGGCACCTGCCACAACACCCGGCTATTTTTCTGTTTTGCAGTTCGGCCGAGGCCAGGTTTGTACCCGTCACCTTCAGTATATGGGGCCAGCGCCCTACTCAATGAGCCACAGACGCCACCCTCTAAAGTTTATATTTTTACATTTTATTTTAATAAGCATAATGTAGTGGCACAGGAGCACACATGGGTATTTCATAAATAAATCTATGTATGTTAAGGCTGTGTATGTAACAATTCATTGCTAGTGAAGTAAACGACTTAAAAAGTTTAAAGTCTACCACTGTAAGTTTTACCAAAATACCTGAGCTTCTTAAAGCTGAACACTATTGCAGTAATCATTTTTTCTGTATTTTCCAAATTTCTGATTTATCTATTTATGGGTAATTTTTAACTATAAAGGTAATATTTTTTCTACATTAATAGAAAAATAAGTTCAGCTTTCACTTGTACTGCAAAGCTTTAAAAAATCATGAAATACCTGATGTTTCTATAGGATTTAGCCATTTTATTTCATTTAACCCTCTGAGGAGCCCATGAGGGTCTTAACTCCCACCTTGGAGAAGAAAGAACTAAGCATTTTATAAGTTATACCTAGGTCTGTTTACATCTCACTGTTGCAGAATTAGGGACTGTAAAGCGTGGGTACCAGGTGGGCCAAGGCAATTGTAGACCAGCCTCCCATGTTGCTGGAAGAGGGACAGTGGGTATTTTTTCTCACTGTTGCCACCAACTGCTCTTATGCTTTTACTCCAAAGACACAAGACACCTATCAATTAAGTGTCCTTCAACATTTGTAAGGAATCCAGAATAGGCCAGTCTTCAGGAGCTTTCAGCTTATACATATAAAAGGAGGTGAAATGTCTTTTCAAATCCCCAAATTAGAAGTATAAAGTTGCCTCTTTACTAAGACCAAATTTTAATTTGGGGGATAGTCTATGTACTTCTCTCTTTCTCTCCTCTCTCTCTCTCTCTTTCTATATATATACACACACACACAAACACACTTCTCTTTTTCTCCTTTTCGCTCTCTCTTTCTTGCTCTCTCCCTCTCCTTATGTGTGTATACACACACACACACAAACACACATACAAATATACTTGCATACACACACACATTCTGTTGATCAGTTTCTCTGGAGAAACCTGACAAATACAGGTTACAGGACCTAAACCTAGTGAGGTCAGACATGGGTTATAATAGGCTTTTTTAACAGTCATATCATATTTCTGTTAAAGCAGCTTAAACATGAACCACTAAATTTCATCATCTGTTTTATTAAAATTTGACAAATTTAAAGTAACTAGGATGTTATATGTCCCTTTTCTCAGTTTCTCTCAGCTCCTGACTAAATCATATATGCAGTAGGTTCCTGTGTAAGTCACTTTCAATCCTATCTGTGTCAGACTTTTTTTTTTTTTTTTTTGAGTCAGAGCTTCAAGCTTTCACCCTGGATAGAGTGCCCTGGCATCACAGCTCACAGCAACCTCCAATTCCTGGGCTCAAGTGAGTCTCCTGCCTCTGCCTCCCAAGTAGCTGGGACTACAGGCACCTGCCACAACGCCCAGCCATTTTTTGGTTGCAGC
>CAUYON010094533.1:0-41839 GCA_963573935.1 Arctocebus calabarensis | reverse complement strand
TTAATTTCTGAGTTCTTATTTTGCTGTTGATCCATTGTGATGGTGAGTGTGGAGAACAGGTTGTAGTATTTCCTGTAGAGCTGGTCTTGTTGTGGCAAATGTCCTCAATGTTTGTATATCAGTAAATGATTTGATTTCTCTGTCAATTTTAAACCTTAGCTTAGCAGGATATAGAATGCTGGGCTGGAGATTGTTCTATTTAAGTAGATTAAAAGTAGATGACCATTGTCTTCTTGCTTGGAAAGTTTCATTAGAGAAGTCTGCAGTCACCCTGATAGATTTACCCCTGTAGGTCAACTGGCACTTACTCCTGGCAGCTTGAAGAATCTTTTCTTTTGTCTTGACTTAGGACAGGTTCATCACTATGTGTCTCGGGAAAGCTCGGTTAGAGTTGAGACGACCTAGGGTCCAATATCCCTCTGAAAGGAGAGTGTCAGAATCTTTGGTGATATTTGGGAATTTTTCATTCATAATATTCTCTAGTATGTCTTCCATTCCCCTGGGGCATTTTTCTTCCCCTTCTGGGATACCTATAACGTGTATGTTTGAATGCTTCATAGAAACCCATAATTCTGTCAGTGAATGTTCTGGTTTTTCTCTCTTCTTTTCTGCCTTGTTAACTATCTGAGTTATCTGAAGAGCTTTGTCCTCTATCTCTGAGACTCTTTTGTCTGCATGGTCTAATCTGTTGTTGATACTTTCTACTGCATCTTTAAGTTCCCTAATTGACTGCTTCAGTTCCCTCAACTCTGTCATATCCTTTTTATATTCTTCATAGCATTCACCTCTTAATTGATTCTGTTTTTGAATTTCTTTTTCCACTTTATCAACATTTTCCTTCACTGTTTCCTTCATTTCATTGATTGTTTTCATCATCTGTATTATAAATTCCCTTTCTTTCATTTCTAACATTTTCTTATAGGTGAAATCCTCTGCAGTATCTACCTCACAGCCCCTTGAGGGGTGTTGCTCCGGACTGGTTTTTCATGATGCCAGTTTTCTGCTAATTTTTCCTCATGAGTGATTTCTTTTATCTGTTTCCTTGACCTAATTTTCCTTTCAATTCCTACTGCTCTTTAAGTTGTTGTGCCTCTGGACTAGGGTTTTCACGAGTCCTTTGGTACAGGACTGGAAGGATGAGAAGATTGAAGAGCAAGAAGGGTAAAAAGAAAGAAATATAGAAAGAAAAAAAAGAAAAGAAAAAGGAGAAAGGAGAGGGGGTGGGTAGAAGCAACTATTGACCAAAAGAGAGGTACAGAAAGAGGGGGATGGGAGCAATAGAGGTGTACAGTAGGTAATTTGACCCAACCTTAAGAACCCCCAACCTCTGGGGGTGCCAGGTTGGGTAGTTAGGTCAGCAGCTCTTTGTCAGCCTGTTTATACACAGTACCCCACCTCCACCAAGAGGAAAGACAAAAATGCAATAAATGAAACCAAAACAAGCAAACTGAAAACTTTATGAGATAAAATTGGGGAAATAAACAATTAATATAGGTAGAAACACTAGCAATATTGAAGTTCTAATTGCTGTAAAAGGCATAACTGGAAAATTATATTTAAACTAGAAAAATGAAGAAATAAAAGAAAGAAAAAAGAAAAGAAAAATCTTTAAGGAAAATGTTGAAATTAAAAACAAAATAACAATAACAAAAACAAGCAAAAAAGCAAACTAAAACAAAACAAAAAATAAAGAAGTATATATATCTTGCTGAATATTGTCTGGGCAAGAGGTGATCTTCTGGGTTATGAAATGTTAATCACAATGTTGATATGGTTTTACAAAATGAAGACTGGAGGCCTCTAATGATTTCCCAAACCCCGCAGGGTGTAGAGCCTAAATCCTCCTCAGCCTGCTTAGAAGGCACTTTAAATTGCTAACGGGCTAAGCAGAAGCTTTCCCAGGAAAGTGCTTGTGGCTTGGATCACTCCTTAATGGCTATTCTCTTATGCAGTGTGCCAAAACTGGTCTCACCCTATGCCTCTGAGGGCTACAGCTGCAAGGCATTTCAGTCCCCACCTTTAGGCTGCTCAGTCACTAGATTACTTGCTCCCATGTGACCCTGAAGGTGGAGCTTGCCAGGGAAGATCTCTTACAATGGCTCCCCACAGCAGCCACAACCAAACACTGGTAGCTCTGTCTGACTCGGTGGCTCAGTCTGGGGCCCCAGACAACACTCAAAGACCTCTGCACTCTTGCCAAAGTTCTCCCAAGGCATTTCAACTGAGTGCCAAGTCCAAAATAAACCCAAACAGCTCACAGGTAAGGCCTTTTCAGTTTGCAATCTCACTGCTGCTGTACCCACAGCTGCAGGCAGGATTAGACCGAACGAACACATGCAACCATTTGCCAGATCTCCACTACTTTTGCCTTCCTCAGGGTCACAAGTCTCACGCTATCTCCCTGTGTCCCCAAAGAGATGTTTCTGGCAGATCCCACCAGCCAGAGATGCCTGAAGTCTTCTCTCCCCAGTCTCACCGTGCCCAGTTGCCTCCCCATATTCTTGTTCTATAATTGGATTATAGCCTTCATATGAAAGCTATAACTTAGCTTCATAGTAGGGCTGAGTACATTGGATACTTTTTCTTCCATACTTGAGATACTTTGCTAAGAAGAATGTGTTCCAGGTCCGTCCATGTAAACATGAAAGAGGTAAAGTCTCCATTTTTCTTTAAGGATGCATAATATTCCATGGTATACATGTACCATAATTTATTAATCCACTCATAGGTCAATGGACACTTGGGCTTCTTCCATGACTTAGCAATCATTAATTGGGCTGCAATAAACATTCTTGTACAGATGTCTCTGTTATAATGTGATTTTTTAGTCTTCTGGATATATACCTAGTAAGGAATTATAGGATCGAATGGCAGGTCTATTTTTCAATCTCTAAGTATTCTCCAAACATCCTTCTAAAAGGAACATATTAGGTTGTATTCCCACCAGCAGTGTAGAGATGGTCCCTTTTCTCCTCATCCACACCAGCATCTCTTGTTTGGGGATTTTGTGATGTGGGCTAATCTCACTGGAGTTAGATGATATCTCAAAGTAGTTTTAATTTGCATTTCTCTGATGACTATGGATGGTGAGCATTTTTTCATGTGTTTGTAGGCTGTGCACCCGTCTTCTTTAGAGAAGTTTCTCTTCAAGTTCTTTGCCCAACCTGAGATGGGGTCACTTGTTCTCTTCTTGCTAATACGTTTGAGTTCTCTGTGGATTCTGGTTATTAACATATGATCTTTTTTTATTGAGAGAGGCAGAAATGCCACAACAGATTTTGATAAAACTGAGCTGGAGACTGAACCAAAATATGATTAGAAACACTCCTTTACCCCATCCCTATCCTGAAATTGTAATAGGGAAGGTACTAGACAGAGAGTCTCTTCCAATCCCCTAACCATGAAACAGTGATCCTCCAGAAACAACTATATTTTCACAGGAAAATAATTTTCTTGGTTATAGCATGAGCAATGCTGCAAGCCTGTTCTCCTAGACTTCCCAGTAAAAAGCAAGGGCGATTGAGTAAGGGTGAATGCAGCCTTCCTTAAATTCTCTTGCTGTCCATGAATTAAATCCTCTTAGAGGTGAAACTCTCATCACCACACAGCCTCAGAAAAGGACATGACTGATTGAGTTCATATTATAATACCTGGTACTTCTCTTGCCTCTGGGAAGGAAACATAAAATAAAGATGTCTGTACCATGAAATACTCAGATATGTTCTTCAGAATTCAAGGACTTAAATTATTCATTGACTAGGGCATTTCTTTTCTTGAAGGAGAATAAAAGGGAAAAAAATACCCTAATCTTTCTGTCACAAAATAAAATATCAGCCCTCTTGTTCAAATTCATCCTCAGAAAACAGTGTAATCCCTTATTATAACCAATTTTGTGAAAATTGAAAGTATATGCAAAATAAGATAAACAAAAGGGAAAGAAAGAAACTGAGTGCAAGAAAATAGCTCACAGCAAATGACATTTGAAATGAAAGATAGAAAACCCACACTATTTTGTTCTATACTTAAATAGACTGAAAGGAAAAATTCGCTGGAGACATTTGATAATCAATATAACATTACCCCAAGGGTGCCATATATGACGATAATCTTAAAAACAAAGCTCAAGGAAATGGGACATTTAAATTAGAAGGAATTTCAACAACAAAACAGCAAAAGAAAGCTTTAATGTTCTCTTGTATCAGGGAATTTTTAACTTAAGGTTATTTTTCACAGCCAGTTTTTCCCAAGCAATGTGAAGAGAGAGAGAGAGAAAAAAAATCTTAGATCTTTCCTTTCACTGTAGCCTTCATAATCACTACAATTCAACATGTCACTGTAACTTGTAAGAAATTCTCTCTGGCATCCATTTACGTGAACACTAATTGGAAAGTTCAGTGAACAGAAAAAGGTTGTGAACAATATATATTTCAACATGCTGTGCCCAGTCCTGACCTTAAATGACAAGGAGGAAAAAAACAGTTCAACACAACATCTGCGTTCAGTCCTGTATTGTGAAATCATGATGTGAATTAGCTCCAGGAAAAACACCACACTTGTGTTGAGACCTCAGTAAAACCTGGAGACTCCACATGAATCAATCTGCTCCTCACATGAGGTTGTAGAAAGGTACATTGGGTCCCCTGCACTGGCTGGGTTGGGAACTTCACAGACAAAGAGGCAGGGGTAAGCCATCGATAAAAACATGAGGTCTGAAGTCAGACAAACAAGGATTTCAACCTTGGCTCTACTGCAACCTTGGGTAAAGAGCTTCACCTCTTAATTTATTATGTGTGTTGCTGCCAGCCAGCCCCCCTGATCGATGACACAGAGGTAGCACCACAGACGGCATGATTGATTTGAAAGGGAATGGCTGAAGCTTCCTCAGGCATTCAGTAACTACCTATCTTTACTAAGATTCTTATATACCCCAAATAATCAGATAACACTGTCTAAGGATAAAGGACACAAAAGGTAACAAAATCTGACATAAACATACCTCATTTGCATTAATACAGCAAAGCATGTATACACCCTTTTAAACCAAGAATATCCTGTTTGGATATAAACAACAATGGAGATAAACCACAAAGGCACTGAGTTGTCTGTTATGTTTGCCTACTTCCCTATATGATTAACTGAAAGTTAGTGTGTAAATTGAAGTAGGAAATAAAGTGCAATGGCCCACTGCCTCAGGAAGGTGATTAATCCCCATCTTTGACTTGGCAGGGCCCTCTGGCACATTCTTTCCTTTAGCGCATAACTGCCTGCATTTTTCAGCAAAGCCACTTCTGTGAGCTGGGGGAGAATATCCTCTAAAACTCACATGTAGCCCAAGTACTAGAAATATACCTTCTCAGGGTCTTGTACCTCAAGGAGCACAAATGTGACTGATTCAGCTTATCAGGGTGGAGGGTACTGTGCCCCTTCATCTGTAAAGTGAGGATAAGGATAACTTATAATCCATTGTGAGGAATAACTTAGATGATTAAATATAGCACAGCTCCTGCTATATCATAAGTGCTTTCCTGATAACAATTATCCCATACTGAGAGATTACCACACACCACTGAAAACCTTTTTGTCTCTCATGTAAACTCTATAAACTAAATATTATGATCATACCCATTTTATAGAGAAAAAGACTAAGGCACAGAAAAGATTAAAGAACTTGCGTACAAGCTATCACACAGCTACTAAGCTATAAAACTGGCACTAAAACCAAACAGTGTGACTGCAGTTTGCATGTATTCTTTCTCATACTATCTTTCTGAACAAATGAAAGAATTAATGAATGGATTATAGTTATTTTTTTATTCTTGAAAATTTGCTAATCTAATTGAGAAATGATAAGCAGAAACACTGTAATTAATAAAATAAGATTGTATAAAATTGATACCTACCTTCAAACCTCTGGAACACCAGGTCCTACAAACAAGTGAAGATAGAAAGGATTGTAGAAAGCATTATGAGAGTCTCCTTGGTCACAGGGCAGGAAATTCCTGACTGCTTAAAGCAGCTCTCCCCATCCTGAATTTTAAGCACTCTTAATGCCCTCCAAACAGTTCTTTTTCCTGGCTAGAATGGGAGAACTCACCTTTTTTTGACATTCCAGAGCCTAAGGGTCCCAGTTAGACAAGGATCAGTGTCTACTCTACACTCAATGTATGAACTTATCCTTGGGGGTTGAAGTTTCATGATCTTAGGAGACAGAAAGGCTAAACCCCAAAAAGGTTACACCCTAGGGATTTGGTGAACACACCAGATTGGCATAATTTTTTACTTATGATGTTATCCTTGCAGAACACCTTTACAAATGAGAAAACGAGAGGACTTGGTTTTTAACACTGAGTTTCAAGGGAAAAAAAAAAGAGAGAGAATACAGATCTAAGCTATACCTTACACATGGCTTCTGGAACACATGTCAGAACCAGGACCTCTGGATACACACAGTACCTTCTTTCTTAGGCCCCTGAGGACAACATAATGTACAAACCCACCTTCATGCTGGAGTTACGCCTTACTCTTAAGTTAATTATGGGAATTCCAAGAACTTTAGAAGGCTGTTGATGAGGAATGTTTTGGAGGAAATTAATTCCCTTTAGTGTACTGGCTGTTGGAACTTCTGATATAGCAAAGAATTTTGCTAAGAGGCTATTAAATCTGTTTGTTTGATTGCCTGACACTTTTTTTGTGAGTTTGGCCTGCAGTAAAAAAGATTCCAATCTCTCTGTTACTGGGTTCAGCACACATCCAGGCCTAAACAATTACAGACCCCATTTCGTTCCACACAGTGGTTAATCTTGGAGATGAACACATAACCCAAGGGGAACTTATCAGAATACTTGCCTGGAGCTCCTATCCTGGGAGAGAGATGTTCTCTTCCAGGTGAGATTTCTAAAATGAAATGTGAATCAGGGTCTTCGATGTCTATCTTCTGGTTCTTTTAATGTCCCTATTCCACACTATGGGTCAAAAGCCTATTTTCAGGATGCAAGCAAGACAAATCAAATGAAAATGAGGGACGAGAGTGAGATTTCTAGCAGGGTTGCAGCACTTCTGGTCTCTATGGCTGCAGCTCTTCTTTCAACCCTGTGAGCCCACCAAGTAAGCCAATGTATTTCTTTTCTTGCTTAAGCTAATCTGCTAAAAAAGACTCCTAAGATCCTCCCTACCTAAAATTTTCATGAAACATGTGAACCTGAATTCTTGTTGACTTTCTTGTTTTGTTATCATTTGTCTCCGCCACTCCCTGATCTACAATGTCAACTCTGTAAGAGCAGAAATCTGATGTTTTTCCTTCACTATTCTCTTCCCCAGCATGTAGGAGAGCCCTGCACATAGGAACATTCAGTAAAACACGGTGCAAGAGAAAGTGCTTGGATGAATGAGTGAGTTAGGCAGAACCCAAATCAAAGACTCCGAATACGTTGTACAGAGAGGTGGTCCCAGCTAGGAATGTGATTAGGTGCCAGAAAGCTCACTGGCACCCTCTGCAGACCAAGCCACTCTCTGGACACATAGAGCCAATGCTGACCCCTAGATTGGCAACAGAATGACCAGCAGGGCACAGGAGGCCTCAGGCAGATGTCTATTGAATAAGCAAGGGGTCTTCACTAATAGGCATCTACTCATAGAACCAGAAACAAATGGGGAGTACTTTTGATGTTTGTGCAAAGTGTTGAAATGATAATGCAATGTACTAGGGTAGCCTATATCTTTAAGACCATGCAAGTCAACCCAATCCTTCTTGAGAATGTACCATGTACCAAGTTACAGAGTTAGGAATTATAAAAACTGCCTAACAAAAGACATCTTCATCCTGCTGTGACAGAGTTTTCCAGAGAAAAGACACATAGGCAAGATGGCACATACTGGGCAGTAAATGATAGTGAGGGATGAGTTGTGGGTTTCCTTAGTAGAAAAGAAGGAAGAGTGAAGAAATATCCTCAAAGATTTCATTTCCAAGATTTCATTTCATTTTGTGTCAGTTATATTCTCAAATCAAAATAATTCATTTGAGATTTTGTGTGTCTCTTGTTTGATTTAGGGGGAGGAAAACGGTAAAGGTATAAACTTAAAAAAATGACAACAGGATTGTCCTTTGGAAGGGATTGTTATAACAGAGGACATTTGTTTCAAGTTTGAATGTTTAAAAATCTAGATTTCCCACAAATACTTGTTGGAATTGCCTCATAAGACATTTTGCAGTGCTCCTTCATGGAATTTGAAATTATGAGAGTTGGAATCTCCTCTCATGGACTATGTCCTCCAGGTGATTGTCTCCAAAGGAGAGAGAAAAAAAACTAATAGGTAAGGGGTAAGCATGTTACCACTAATAGAGCAAATGAGAAGCTAAGCACCTTATTAAAGTTCTCACACCTAGGAAGGGAAGAACTGGGCTTTCACAGAAGTCATGTTCCTTCATCCCTGCTCTCATCCACCGAGTCTTTTCCATGCTCAGGTGCTTAGGGAGGAATGTTTGGCAATATCACAAACTAAAGGAACAGCCAAAGAAAGCACAACCTAACCTCACCACACTTAGCAGACCCTTCCAAATTAAGCTGAAGGACAGGTTTCACCTACGGATGAAAGCACAGGGTGTTAAGGCTCCCTGGTAATGCTTTCTCTACATAGGAACCCCACATCAGCACAAGAGGGAACAATCCTCCACTCCCTACAAGACCTAAAAATGCTTTGTGAGTCTTGCCAATTGTGCCAATAATTTTCTACAGAAAAGGCAGTATCTGCCCACATAGCAGAGACCTCCACCATCCATCTCGTAGTGCGTCATTTATAATACATACTGATATCTAGTACTGCATGTAATTAACTTTGTTTTTATTCTCTATGATTGACTCACCTGTGCATGCCCCTCATCAAAAGATGTTTGTAAGCAGATGAAGTGATTATTGTGCTAACTTAGGAACCTTGTAGTTCATAGATATCTTGACAATGGTTCGAAAGACAAATTGGTAATGACCATAACAACAAGAGGAGAGATGATAAAAGTTTACTGGGATCTTGATGTGAGGAATGAAAATTAAAGGACAGATTTAATGATGTGACAAAATGAAGTCAGGAGGGCTCGTGCCTCACTGAATATAGGAAGAGAAGACAAAGGAGAAGTAAAGATTACTTATATGATTTGAAGCCCAGTTAACTGAAATAATGGTGAAAATTTACTTTGAAATAGGAAAGAGAAGACAGGAGTTGGTTTGAAGAAATAGGGAAAACATTTCTTCAAACATAAAAGACAACAGGTGGAATCCAAAGGATTTAAAGAATCATAGCTGCAAGTGTCCAGCAGGGAATTGGGGATGATAAACTGGAGGTTGAAAGAGATCATGGCTAGAGATAGAGTATACTGATGTGTATACTGATGAAATGTGTATTCAAAGGGGGAATGTATGGAAAGGGGTTAGGAGAAGAAGGGATTAGTAGAAGGCAGAGATCAGAAAAGAGGCCTAAAAGTACAAAGAGAAGGAGGAAGACTAGATAGAAAGAGGAATAAAGGAAGACAGGATAAAGAGAAAGAAAAATAAATTTAGGTTGATAGGGGAAGGGTTAGCCATATATTTGTTTCAATGTTAAATCCATGTGCTGATTTGAGTATTCCACTAGAGTATTATTTTGGTGAGACACTCATGTTGCAAAACTTCTGAAGCTGTGCCTCCTTGCCTTCTGGGTTATTCTCTGTCTAACTTCTGCTTCTTTCCCAGTAGGAGAAAGAACTGTGGGCCAGTGGTGGAGTATGGTTTGGGCCCTGAGTGTCACGCCAATGTGTATGCATTTAAAGTGACAGCAGGTGAGAGAGTACTAACTTCTAATATTAGAATGTTCTGCAGAGAAATTAATGCATAAGCGGGTTGATTTGGGGATCAGGAAAAGTGTGTCAAACATTGTGCTAAATCATTAAAAAGAATGCTCTGCTTCCTAACTGCTCTCAAAAAGTTTTATTGAGTTGCTTATCTTTTTTTTATTACATTTAGTCAAATTTTGTAGATTCACAAATAAAGAACATTAAATGTTCGTGATGGCCTGTAGACAAGGTTAATTTACACCTGGGAAGCCAGATGAGGTGGTAAATATATTCAGGTTGCACTTCAGTGATTTGAAAGGTAATTGTTTTACATTCCTAGATCTTAAAAGGGACTTCCAAAAATAGAGTAGGCTATCAAAAACAAAGAAACATTAAAACACTTGAATTGTTATTTTCTTAACATTCCTTTCTGATCTGCGATTTATCTAGCATTGGTCAAAGTACTTCACACCAGACAGTGAAGAAATGTAACATTATGGAGAAAATTCCATCATCATTGATTAGAGTTTTATACTAACCATGTTCGTGATTCAACAGAATTAAGAAAAAGTAGAAAATAGGAAAAAATGCTTTTCCATTTTGTTAGATCCTAGTTATAAATTTAAAGATCTGAACCAGATTTAGTTTCCATTCTCATTCTTCTATTATCCATCTGATTCTTTGGGGATGATGTAGTTCTGGATATACCATCCCAAAATACAGCACTTCAGCATTTGAAAAGACAGCAGAGGCAGGGAGGTCACGCTCGCCTTCTTGCCTCTTTTCCCCTGAAGCAGGCCATGAAAACTAGCTTATCCTTCCCTGAGGGAGGTCATGAAAGCTTCATTCCAGAGATGCCCATTCTATACCCAGAAGCAAGGAATGTCCTTCTCTTTGCAGACATAGAGACACAGAAAAGAATCTGAACAAATGGGCCTTACTAAGTTCCTCCCAGTTTCATACCCCCTTTGTCCAATCATACTTAGGCACTATCCACTCTTTCAACAAACTTCCCATAAAAATACCTGTGGCTCAGTGAGTAGGGTGCCGGCCCCATGTATGGAGGGTGGCAGATCAAACCCGGCCCCGGCCAAACTGCCACAAAAAATAGACAGGCACTGTAATGAGTACCTATAGTCTCAGCTACTCAGGAGTCTGAGGCAAGAGAATCACTTAAGCCCAAGAGCTGGAGGTTGCTGTGAGCTGTGATGTCACTGCACTCTACTGAGACCCTGTCTCTAAAACCAAAACCAAAAACAAAAACAAAAAACATAGGTTTCCCTGTTGTTTTGAGAGGAAAAAATATTTCTCCATTTCTGAAGGCTCCCACATTATATAAAATATATATTAAATAAATGTGTGTGCTGCTCTCTTATTAATCGTTTATCCTAGGGGTCTCCATGTTGAACCCACTGGTGGGAGAGGAAAAAAAATATCTCTTCTCTCCTAAGGGGAAAACAGTCTGCAGGTAAATAGTAGAAGATTCTGTTTGAATAGCTTATACTTAAAAGGGAATTTCTTGCTTGGACATTGGGGATCATATTTAAGTCAACAAAGCTGCTCCAGAGTAGAATTTTTCTCCTCCCCTTTTTCTAAGAATAACTTTGCTAAGAAGGTTAGTAAGTGAACACACAAGCTGAATTGCAATGATGGGTTCCACTTGTATAGAGGCAGGAGCTGTATCACGACTGATAACTTCATCACTGGAGCAGTTGTCTCATGAGACAGTTATTATAGTACCCAATAGCCAAGGCATGTCTACATATTTTGATAATTTTCAAGATCCCCCCCAAAAAATAGGGGTAGAGCAATCAAAATTATATTATAAAAACAAAACCAAAAAAATTAGCCAAAGAATAAATCCATAATTATTTCTGTACTAAAATTTCCATAATTCCTCCAGCTTAAGAGAAGCTTTTCACTACTAAAACCTCTAATAGCGCATGCTGTTATTATCCTTCTGCTCTTGAAAGAATAAAAGTGGTAAAGGTCAAGTACATATAATCTTTGTTTGCCTTTTATGGTTACTTAAAAATGTATGTCCATAAGAAGGTGATGATGTATGAGATGTACTTAAATCTATTTTTCTTAGGCTATCTTGATCAATAAAAGTCTATATATTCAAATGAGTATACTTAAATGAGGCTTCGAAAATTAATTTGCTAAAAAAATAAGAATTAACTTTTAATAGACATGCTTAAACACAATCTCGGAGACACTTTGGGAAAGTATCTCAAAATGTTTTTCTAACCAGGAAATCAATACCTAGAAAAATTCACAGCCCAATTAGCATCACTCATGACTTTATGACGTCTTCTTTTTATGTTTGCAGTAATGCAACAGCTTGAGTTAAATGAAAATTAAAATTCAGAGGTTGGATTCAGCTGTGTACTTGAACATTGTGTAAATTCACTGAGCTCAGGCACACATTTGTTTACTTGAGAACTTTTCAGTAAAGTACTTACAATAAGCTTGTGGGTCCAAATAAGCTGTGAAAAATCAGAAATTCTGAAAGTATGAATATCTTTTTGTGAAGTGGTACACTGAAATTAACACTACACTTTTTGAATAAAAATCAAGGTGATACATAGAAATGTCTCCAATTTTCTTGGCTAAGCAAACACAGCTGAAGCTTTGTCTATCATGTTGCTGGAGATCAATTTCTTAAGGCAGCACAACAGTAACTTGCACTCAAAGACAGAAAAAGTTATCCTGTGTTGAGCATGCTGGGAAACCTCCCACTCCACTCTTCACTTTGTTTTTAGAAACACCTGGCAGGTTTCTTAACTTCACCTATTAAACTTTCCCCTGCAATCTCCCCAAAACACTTACCACATCTTATTTTCAAATAAAGTGTATCCCCCTTGAATTATTTTCAACCTCCATTTATCTAGTAGAGAGCCTATATGAAAATAAAGGCCTTTGTGATTTGATGATCGTGATGATAATAGCATGTACTACACACTGTGTATCAAGCACTGTGGTAACATTTTACATAGATTGTTTCATTGAATCCTCACACAAAGAAGGAGATAGATTCCATATTTCATCATCTCTACAAGACCATCAGCACATTGTAACTTTCTTAAATATACAAATGAAAACAGAGAAAATGCTGCCAAATAAACTGTGATGTAATCTTCTCTTGTCACTTCAAATTTTTATTTCACATTTGTTGAAATAGTGCTGGTACCATACTAGTCTCTTGAATTACTTTGCAAGTCTTTCTCATTTATATTAAGGAATTTGGAATTTTTCCTACCTTCAGTTGAATGGCTTGTTGTGAGAAACACAACACACATCAGTAAAAAAGTAATAATAATAATGTAATTTCAGCTACTTGTGAGTATCTTTCTCTTAGATGTCATAAAACACTCATTTTGTTGGATTTTTTATGTGTGTGTGTTTTATAATTAGAAAATCTGGCATGATGATCATTATTCTAATGATGAATATTTGTTTCATAAATATCAAATTTAAATCAAACTCTTCTGTTTTTATATACACACTAACTTTTTGTCTTAAAGCCAAAGTATTTGGAATTTATCTGAAGCCAATTTAAATGGCAAATTAAACTTAGCAGGAGCAGTAATACCAATGCTCACAAACTCAGGTGAAATGACACCACAAATATCAAGGACGAAGTATGGTGTGCAGCTGCATCTCATTTACCACACGGTCAACAGCGGCCATAAAATACTCTTGATTATATAAGATGTGAAAAGGTAAAATATTCTGTTTGGGGGAATCTATGAAATGTAATGTGTTCAAAACAGCATACAGTTTTTAAGAGGCCAAGGTAGAATTGTTATCAAGAAATCCAACTCTGGACTATATTCTCCTCATTGCTATAATACACTAGTTTGAAGAAAATAAAGAAAATAAATCTACGCCCTTATTTTAACTTTGCAACAATGAACTAAAGTTGGAACTCACTATAACTTTCTCTTTAGGTCTGTGGATTTAATTTCAAACATTTGTTGCTGTTTCATTTGTATTAAATAGTGGCACCAGTCTTAGTAATCTGCATAAGATGACAAGAGATCGTGAGAAACTGGTGTTTGTTTCAATTTGCTTCATTTTCATGGTAAGAAATTTATTAATGTGTTCTCAACTCACACTTCCTATCTCCTTTTCTCCCAATACAGTTTTGAGATGTCTCAAGCAGGTAGTATTTGCAACCTTTGTTGCAAATGAAGAAAGAATGTGAGAAATATGCCAATGTTCACTCAGCTAGAGGATGAGATCATTCTAGCTCTCAGATCATCCCTGTATTCAGAACACATCTATGTTCAAAAATTTATAATCTTGTTTCTACATTGAATAAAAGGATGCATACAGTAATCTTATCTGATTATACAAAAAGTCTCCCTCAAGAGAAGAATTTATCAATTACCAGATTCCAAACACCTTGAACTTAGTGAAAATGCAGCAAGGTGCAATAGTTAAGAGCATACACGTTGGAGCCAGTGTACCTTGGCCCATATAAAGCTAATTAGCTTACTTCTAATCAGCTTTATACCTGGGTCAAGTTGTTTAACCTCTCTGTGCCTCAGTTTCATTATTTTAAAAATGAGATATTAATAGCAACAAAAATTCCAGATGTAAAGAAAATGAAAGGCTAAAATTCTATCAATAAGGCTGTGCACAGACAAGAAAGAATTGTCTTTAAAATAAACAGAAACTTGGAAATGGTGACTAAAGAAATGTGGGAAAAAAGAAAAAATGCTCTCTCCTGTTATTTTAAATCTGAATTGAACACCATTGCACCTTCAGTTTTTATGTGTTATTCATTCCTTTTTCTATATATGTGTGTGTATGTGTATAATCTTTCTCGTGAACTCTCAAAGGGTTATCAATTCCCAGACATATTCTTTTGCTGTCTCTGAATAATACTTCTGTTTAAATTTCCAGAAACATACCCACATATCATTTCCATAGTCCCAATACTATTTGTTTATGCATCTCAGCAAGTACGTCTGATAAACACACACTTTCTTTCCTGAAGTCAGACTAACTTCTTGGTATTTCTAAGAACACTCAGGAAACTTACTGAGCAAATGAAAGCCCTTTGAATTTCTACTTTCACCTTTTTCCCTTTCAGTAACAGAGATAGTTGCCACCTCTTTTCAGGATCTATAAAAAGCATGTTCACATAAAGGTAGTATACAGAAAAATAATACCTCATTTGTGATGGTATTAGAGTGCTCTAAAAGGATAATGGTGAAGAAAAATAGTACAACTGCAGTAAAATACCTTAATTCAGCAAGAAGTTTATTTTCCCAATAGGAAAATCTAGGTTTGATATACACCATATAGGCATTTGACTATAACCACCACACAAGACATTGACATGGAGTGGAAGGGTGGTGAATAATCTCAAGCATTAAATAATAATGCTTTCATATATGGCAGCACTAGCTTGCCTTTCACCTTCGCCTTCTTCTTTTTTTTTTTTTTTTGAGACAGAGCCTCAAGCTGTCACCCTGGTAGAGTACTGTGGCATCACAGCTCACAGCAACCTCCAATTCCTGGGCTCAAGCGAGTCTCTTGCCTCTGCCTCCCAAGTAGCTGGGACTACAGGTGCCCACCACAACGCCTGGCCATTCTTTTTTGGTTGCAGCTGTCATTGTTGTTTGGCGGGCCTGGCCTGGATTGAAACCCGCCAGCTCAGGTGTACGTGGCTGGTGCCTTAGCCCATTGAGCCACAGGCGCCGAGCCCACCTTTGCCTTCTTTAGATAACAGAACTCCACTTCTACATCCACGATTCAAGGAGCCTTTAACCCCTCACATATTCCAGCTTCCCAAACTAGAAACTATATGCTGTACACACTCATGGGGGTAAGCACATGGCCCAGGCTCATCCAACCGGGGGCTCTGGTCCTCTTGTTCAGGAATAGGCACATGACTCAATTCAGGACAATTAAAATCCTTCTTGCGGAATTTCTACTTGAGCTAAAATGAAAGATTCCATTTTCTTTCTGTTGCAGTGAGGGAAGGGGACAAGAAAAAGCTCCTTGTGGCTGTATTAAGACTTTGAGAGGAAACCAATCTGGCACAGGAGAGAATAGGTAAAAAGAGAAGCTAAGTTAGGCAGAGGTGAGAATGTGTCACATCTTCAAAAGGCTCCCTTCATCCTGCACTCTACCTGTGCCCTAAGGGGCTCTGTTTCCCTAGAGTACCTTGTGAATAACATGTGCCACAAAGCAGTCTAAGAGAAGAGAAAAACAGCATCTAGGTCATTGTGAATACTCTGTTCCAGCCTTTCAGGACTGGGTTTCTACAGTTTGTCCCTCAGTCCTAGAAAATTCTCAACATCCTGTCCAATCCCATCAGGCAATTAATTCCACTTACCTTCTTGGCTCATTGAATTTCCTTCACTTGCAATTGAAAGAACACTGAATAATACAAATTTTCTATATTTGGCAAAATACTCTCATACAGATAATGTCACGCAGAGACTTAGGGAGTCAATTTGAGGAATGAAGAAACAAAGTGGTTAAGGATTTTTCTGCCTCTATAATGGAGCAAAAATTTTTTTTAAATAGAAAGAAAAGAGTGGAAAGGTGAGAATTTTGTCTAAGCTTTATCCACATGGGTTCAGTTTTCTTCCAGGCTACATTATGGCACATCTATTTCTCTGTGAATTCAGGCTTGGATTTGAGAAGAAAATATTTCTTGTCTTCATTCAATCATCATTGGTTTTAGCTAAGTGCTCTTCAGTCCTACCTACCCTCCATTCCCTGGGTTAAGTGCCTGAAAAAAAGCTCACTATTCAACCACTGTTTTACTTACAAATATTTTTTAATGATTAATATTTATTAAACACTTAATATTCATTATGAAGCTCTCTAAGCACTGAACTAGTATTAACACATTTAATCCTAAAGTAAATACTTGTAGGGTAGCTATTACAATTATTTCTCTTCAATACATCAGGAATACAAGGCACAACTTGCCTCAGTCACAATACTAATAATTGAGGAGTGTGGATTCAAAAGGAAGAAATCACACTTCAGAGTCTATGCCTTTGCCTGTCTGCTCTTCATGTGGTGCTTGGCGTCTGCCTTTTATTCCTAAACGTACTTTGTATCACCTGTGCACCTAGGGGCCCTTTTTAATCCCTGCTCTCACATTTTGGATCTACATTTTTCTTTTTCTTCTTTTTTTATTTGGAGATAGAGTCTCACTTCACTCTACCCTCAGTAGAGTGCTATGGCGTCACAGCTCACAGCTACTCCAACTCCTGGGCTTAGGTGATTCTCTTGCCTCAGCCTCCCAAGTAGCTGGGACTATAGGTGCCCACCACAGCGCCCAGCTATTTTTTGTTGCAATTTGACTGAGACCGGGTTTGAACATGCTACCCTCGATATATGGGGCTGGTGCCCTACCCACTGAGCCACATGCTCCGTCTTGGATTTACAGTTTCTATGCATCATTCTGTAGCTTGTATGCTTATGGAAGCTGTTCCTCCTTATTTTTCTTTGCTCTGCCCAATCTTCTGTAAAACCTGTGCAACTAAAGATAAACGAATGCTCATTGTGTCTGCTCAGATAATATTTGCAGCACTTGGTCCCACCAGCTCCCAGCAGGAGAGGGCTGGGCCAAATCCGAGCTGACTATGCATTGAACTTGCATTGCCTCACAGGGAGTATTTGGAGCACCCACGAGTAACAACACTGTTTTCTAATATTTAGCTCTTTCTTTTCCCTATTGGTCTTCTATAATATACAATGTCACCCAAGATAAATTCTCCTTCTGAAAATTTTGAGGCTAGTTGTCCAGTTTTTCTCAGTGCATTTGCTAAGTTGCACTACACTTGCAAAAAGCTCAAACATTAAAGAAAAACTTCAAAAAACCTAAAAAGGTCATTTATTTAAGTGATACTAGGAGCTAATAGAATAAAAGCAAAACTAGAAAAGTGGGCTTGAAGACAAAACAGGCACAGTCACTCAAAAGAACTCAACAAGTGAAATGTCTCTTGGGGTCCAAATGCTGGAATGAATGAGCTCCAAATATTTAGTTTTGTGATTCAATCAGGTCAAGATTCTAGGCAAATCCAATCGGTTTGTTCTGAGTTTTGTATCTGGCTTTTACCTAGGGCAGGTAAACTAGGTGACTAGTTAAACCTAAGTGACTGACATTTAAATTGACCACAGATGAAAAGAAGAAACTTTCCCAAAAGCACCAGTAAAATTAAGAATGGTTGATGGTTTTTAGGCAGCCTGACAACAACAGCACTTTCTACTGGATAGCACCAGCTCTGACAGCACAGCTTTGACTGTGGTTATCAGATAAGATATTTTTAATTTCAATATCTTCATTTCATGGTATCTAGAGGAAGGCTTTTACCCAGAACTATATGAAGGTGACAAAAGAATTTACAGAGATCAGATGACTCAACACTTGATGATGCTACCCAGGTACATGTTAGGAATGGATACAGATGAACTCCTGCAAACCACTTCATCTTATGCAGGACTCACATAAACCTGGAACAAGGAGGTGGGAATGGCTTAGTCCAGGATGGGGTTTCTTCTCTAGATCCCATTCTATTCATGCTGGTATACCTATTTCTGTCTTACAGGTCCCACATCTTCACCTCTGGACTTATTTAAAATCAATACCTCAACCAGTTGGTTATTGTCAAGGTTTGTCTTCTGTCAAATATTTTTTTTTTTTTGAGACAGAGCCTCAAGCTGTCACCCTGAATAGAGTGCTATGGCATCACAGCTCACAGCAACCTCCAATTCCTGGGCTCAAGCAAGTCTCTTGCCTCTGCCTCCCAAGTCGCTGGGACTACAGGCGCCCGCCACAACGCCCAGCCATTTTTTGGTTGCAGCCGTCAATGTTGTTTGGCGGGCCCGGGGGCTGGATTCAAACCCGCCAGCTCAGGTGTACGTGGCTGGCGCCTTAGCCCGTTGAGCCACAGGCGCCGAGCCTCTTCTGTCAAATATTGTGCTATACTTTGGCTTTGTAACATGGCCTCTCCTGCCTCTCTGACCTAAAATCTAAGTCTATGGATATGTTTTCTTTGATGACTATGTCTCTTCACAGAGATCTGAGCTACAGAGCTAGTTTTTAAAAAGGGAATTAGGGCCAGGCACAGTGGCTCATGCCTGTAATACAAACACTCTGGAAGATTGAAGTGGGAAGATCAGTTGAACACACGGTTTGAGAGCAGCCTGTGTAATAGCAAGACTCTGTCTCCACAGAAATAAATAAATTAAAAGTTAGCCAGGGATTGTGGCACATGGGAGGCTACTCGGGAGGCTGAAGCAGGAAGATTGCCTGAGCCCAGAAGTTGGAAGTTATAGTGAGCAATGACACCACTGCACTCTAACCTGGTCAACAGACTGAAAGCCTGTCTCAAAAAAGAAAGAAAGAAAAGAGTTACTTCTTGTATCCTTATTTGGCCCAATAATTGAACACTGATTCTCCTGTGCAAAGAAACATGGACACCATGGTAATCTCTGAAGAAGGTGATCCAAAACCATCAATTTATGCTCACTCTCAACATCTTTGAGATAAGACCTTAAGGATAGGCCACAGTACTTTTAAAGATATTTAAAACAGTACTTTTAAATATCTTCAGAGCTTCATTTCCTTCCTGGAAATTATTCTTCTAATAGAATCAAGGATATAAATCAAATTTGCTTCTCCTCACTTGATGGTAACCATAGTGTTCCCAGATGAGCAGAACTGCACTTAGTTCTCACCTCATTATTAAATCAAATTTGAAAATTCAGCTTCTTAAGTGCCCATCAAACCATGAATGGATCAACAAACTGCGGTATATGCATACCATGGAATATTATTCAGCCATTAAAAAGATGGAGCCTTTACATCTTTTAATGGAATTGAAATACATTCTTCTTAATGTACTGCAACAATGGAAAAATAAATATCCAATGTACTCCATACTAATATATGAAACCAATATATAAACAGTTACATGCCCATAAGAATGATAAAACACTAATATAATACAGTTTGGGGGTAGAGGAAAGTGGGAGGGGAGAGAAGGGAAGAAGATGTTTGGCAGAAGGAGAGAGAACATGAGGTGGGATCTCACCTAATGTGCACATTATGAGGGTGTATAACACATCCCTGGGTGAGGAACTCTTCTATAAATGGACATTTACCCTGGAATGAGAACAATGTAACCTAAAAATTGTACCCTCATATTAATTTGAAAAAAATAAAAGAAATACTCCCCCTCCCTCAAAAAAGAAAGAAAATTTAAAAAGCTTCTTCTGATTTTCAGGGTTTAAAGCTTTCTAGAGACTTTGTAGTACACACCTTCCCATATCTTCCTGAAAACTATCCTTCGCCCTTAGAAACACAGCTGCCTGCACTCATTATCTCTTTCTTCTTCTCATATGCTCACAAGTGTCATGCCCTCCTCCACTTTCGGGAACTCCCAACTAAGACACTCATCAACTACTTAGTTACCTTGACTACTGCAACCTTCTTCTCTTCCAGGTTCCCTCTGTCACCTGCCTAACCTATTAAAAACCCCTCTGCCAAGAGAGTCCATTTATGCTGCTAAGTCTAAGACCTGTATCTTCCCACCCATCTGTGGCTTCCCTTTCCATGGTAAATTCTAACTTGTGCCTATTTTCAATTCAACAGTAACAAAATTTTACTCAACTTTCTTGCAGGATCTACAAACTATGCTAGGAGCTCTACTCAAGAGAAAAAGATGATACATGGTTTCTATCATCACATATATTGCAATGGTTTTGGAGGTAATAATATAAATGGAAATAAAACAATGTAACGTATTTTTAGTCACTGCTTATTGTGATGAATGTTTGTCAGATGTGTTCAGTGGATGGAAGTATTAATAGATGGTTAGACTTGAGAACGCAGAAAGCATATAATCTAGTGTTTTTCAAATATGACTGATCATTGGAATCTTCCAAGGAGGTTATAAAAATCCCCAGCATCTGCAGGGATAAGTATTAGTATTTGCAAATCATATATATATTATGTATACTCTGTACATAGTGTGTATATATATATATGTGTGTGTGTGTGTGTGTGTGTATGTATATATATGCATATGTATATATATGTGTGTGTATGTACATGCAAACATATACACACATATACCTGTTCATGAGTAAAAATAAACAACTCCCCAAGTGATTTACCTGGTTACTCATGTTTATTATTCAAAGTATATTCCACTCTTATATTTTTAAAATCAAAGGCCAAAATGAATTGCAGAAAGCTTTAAGTACCTTACCCAAACCACACAACTAATTTACAACAAAACTAAGAGCTAAAAGCAGGTTTCTTGACTCAATGTCTCTAATCTGCTCCCATGCTGTAGATACTGGGAAGATGGTGGAAGATCTAAAGCTTCAGCTGAAGCTTAAATTATGGGTAGGTTTCATAAACATGAGGAAAGGGTAGGATATTTCATAGAAAGCTTCTTCCCACTTCTGCTCCTACCCAACTATTTTAAATTTAATGCATATTAGTATGCAAGTGTCTTTTGTCTACTTCAGACTATGAAATCACATTTTTCTGAAGGCCGGACACAAAAATATATATTATTACTGTGCTTCTCTGTAAGCACAGTACATAAGTTGGTTCTTATGCACAGTGAACTCTGAGAAATATGATAGTGGGGGAAAAAGGCAGAGATGACTAAAATCAGAAACAGACTTTTCCAGCTCAGAGATATAGAAAACAGAAAAAAATGTTACTCCTGCCAATAGCAAGAAAAGGCTATACAAATTGCAAATTAATGATTTTTCTTGAGCCCACTATAAATTGTGGTTTCAGGACCACCAAGTCAACTGAAGACTGGGAAGACACAGTTGGCTTCAGGAAGAAACAGTACCCAAGTATTTGCTTACCTGTGGCACACAACACCAGGCACCATATTAGCTTAAAAGATGATGCATTAAAATTTTTAGTGAACTTAGAGGATGAAAGTGTACTGGGATGACAGCACCAAGCTCCAAAGGATCACAAGCACAGGGGCATGCTATACTGCATGCTTCACCTCTATGAACTCACCAGGCACTCACAGGGAAGACTAAGGAGAATCCCACCTGTGTGGATATGTGTGTCCCTCCAAAATCCACATGTCAAAACTTAACCCTCAAGCTGATGATATCAAGGAGTTGAGTCCTTGGGAGTTGATTAAGCCATGAGGCTACACCAACATGAATAAGATAAATGCCCTTATCAAAGAGGCTTCCACTTTCCTGGAACAAGGAAGAACACAACCTTCTGTTCTTTCTGCTATGTGAGGACACAACATTAGTCCCCTCCAGAGGATGCAGCAGCACAGAGCCAGCTCGGGAGCAGAGAGTGAGCTCTTATTAGGCCCTGAATCTGCCAGTGCCTTGATTTCAGATATCCCAGCCTCCAGAACTATGAGAAATAAATTGCTGTTATTTATAAATTATGCAATCTTTTACTATTTTTTTTATAGCAGCAGGAACAGACTAAGACCCTGATAAAGATTTTCTCAGGGTACTGGGTGTACAGGAAAATGTATTTTTTTTATTTGGCAAGAAAACTCTGGCTCAACCTATCACTTTTATTTCTCCTACAAAACAAAATCCTTGATCTGCAGAGACAGAAGCAGAAAAATCTGTGACCTTAAGGCACTGGTGCAAACTCTTTGCAGCAGACAGAACAGAAAAAGGAAAGAAGCAATAACACTAGGAAAGCAGCAGGGATACAATAGAACAGTGGTTCTTAACTTTCCCAATGCTGCGACTCTTTAATACAGTTCCTGGTTTTATGGTGACCCCCAACCATAAAATTATTTTTGTTGCTACTTCTTAACTGTAATTTTTCTACTGTTATGAATTGTAACATAAATATCTGACATGCAAGAGACCCCCAAAAGGGTCACAACCCACAGGTTGAGAACTGCTGCATTAGAACGTCATACTCCAGAGACCCAAGGACATGATGCTTCCCTACCCCTGAAACTTAAGCAGAATGTCAAGGAACATCTTCCTCCCCAACCAGCTACCAGAAGATAAGCTAGCATCGAATACAAAACAATAGTGGAATTTTTATAGCTGGAAGAGTGGGAAAAGATTATTATTTGGGCATGATAAAAAAGGAAGACTCTATACTAAGAAGGTGGTAGACATTGAGTAAATAACCTTGGACATCTCAATGCACATCCTGAAAACTAAAAGAATTATTGGAAGAATCTGAAGCCTGGGGACACTGAGGGTAATTGCAACAACAACAAACCTCAAATGCAGCCTAACTCCCAACCAGGTCAGCACAATGCCCATATTAAAGGCCTATCAGAATCAAAGGTGGATTCATCTCTTACATTAGAACATTAGGTTTTGCTTTCAACAAAACATTAGGACAAATTTTTAAAAAACAAGCAAATAAACAAACAAAAACCCACTCTGCAAATACAAAGCAATACTCAGAACCAAATTCCAATATGACACACATGTTAGAACTCTCAAATTTAAAATAACTTCCTTTAATATATCAAAGACTTTAAGAAAAAAGTAAGCAATACACAAGATCACATACGTAAATCCAATAGAGAAATGGAAACCCTACCAAAAATCAGATGGGCATGCTGGAAATCAAAAACACAGCAAGAGAAGAAAAATGATTTCAAAGGGTTAATCAGTAGACTAAACCCAGCCAACCAAAGAATCAGTGAACTTGAACGTCAACAACTAGAAGTCACATAAAATGAAACACAAATTAAAAAAAAAAATAAGCAAAAGACAAAAAAAAAAAGAGTAGAGCACCCAAGAGCTATGAAGCAATATCAAGCAGTCTAACATATGATGAACTCGAATTAGGCAGAAAGAGAAGAGAAGGAAGGAAACAGTGCAGAGAAATATCTAAAGAAATAATGACACAAAACTGGTTCACAAAGCACAGAGAATACCAAGTAGAGTATATACAAAAAAAAAAGCAAACAAACCAAATAAAAACAAAACAAAACCATGCCTAGGCTTATCATATACAAATGGTTAAAAATCACAAAGAGAAACTATTGAAGGTAGCAAAAAAAAAAAAAAAAAAAAAAGATACATTACCTGTACAGGTATCGTGATAAGAAGAAACTTTGAAAAGGAATTGGATATTGGCATGTTGTCAAAGTATTTCTCCTCCAAAATGTTTATATTTATATTCATTCTAACACACTTCCACAAATTCTTCAATACTCCTGTCTCTGGGAACTTAATTTTCTTTCCCTTAAATGAACTCAGTGACTCACTTTATTAACCCACTTCTAATGAATAGACTATGGAAAGGGGAAAATAGTAAACTTACAGTAAAGAAACCTGGAAATTACTATGTTCACCAAGTGATTGTGGTTAATATCACCAGTAATTAGACATACTAATATCACGTTGTATTCTCTCCTAGAAGGCAGTGAGAGGGCATATCACCCCAGTGGTATTTCCCCCCCAAATCTACAACCTCAGTGTAAGTAATAGTAACTATCACACTAAATAGAGGAAAAAGTATTCTTCAAAAACCATGAAGGTCAGAAAGACAAGAAAAGACAGGGGACCCGTCACAGATTATAGAAGACTATGGAGACATGATAACTAACTACAGCAGGATATCCTGGATTGGATCCCAGAACAAAAAAAGAAAATGACATTAGTAGAAAAACAGGAGATTTGAAGTAAACATTAATTTAATTAGTATTAGCATTATCAATGTTAACTTCTTAGTTTTGCTCATATTACTATGTATATGTAACATGCTAACTTTAGAGGAAGTAAAGGTGAAAGGTATATGGGATATCTTTGCAACTCTGTTGTAAACTTAAAATTATTTCAAAATTAAAAGTTAAAAAATATCAAGATAGGGTAAAAGAAAAACTCAAGATGCTCTGGCAGAAGACTTTACATAGGAAACTTCCCAAAATTGAGATGGTCAAGGTTTTAGAGTTGGGATTGCTGAAAGAACCTTTCTTCAGTGTGTTCTTTCTGCTGACAAACACATCTCTCTTCTCTCCAATCTGTTCTGTCCTACTTCTTGCTTTGTTTAGCCTCCTTCCCAATTATGTGTCAGATTAGGAAATTCTACCTCTCTTGTAAGTGAACTTTTCCCATCAGAGTAATGCATCAGAAAGAATTTCTGGGGAGAGGTAAACCTCAGAAGAATGTACCTATCTGCATCAATAAATCCTCAGTCCACGTTATGTTATTAAGGTGAAACTTTTGACAACAGACTTCCTGTGGTAACTGTGAAGGTCATCAGCAATGACATTCTTTCTGATAATATACACGTAAGAGATAAGTCCATTTCTTTTTTTGTCAGAGATAAAAATCCTCCCTGGTGAGTTAAATTTTGTCAACTATTGAGAGTTACACACCTTGAGTGAATATTCCTAGAAGATTAAGGATCTCCTTTTGAACTCAAGCTGTCAAGAGAGCAGGGAGAAGGCCGACTCAACAAAATAATCACTTTTGCAGTCCTGTGTTTCTACTCAATATTCATTCATCCACTCATTTATTTGTTCATTTAACACACTTTGAGGGCTGAATTTATGCCAGAGTAGGAGATACAAATATGTGTACATGAAATCATGATGACTATCCCCGAAGAGCTATCAGTCTAGTGGAGTTCAAAGACACATTTCAGAATCAAGGTAGGTGGGCTGGGCACAGTGGCTCATCCTTGTGATTCCAGCACTTTGGGAAGCCCAAGTTGAGAGGATTGCTTGAGCTCCGTAGTTTGAGGCTGCAGTGAGCTATGATCATTCCATTGCACTCCAGCCAGGGCAACAGAGTGAGACCCTGTCTCAAAAAACAAACAGACTTAGCTGGGCGTTGTGGCGGGCGCCTGTAGTCCCAGCTACTCCGAGGCTGAGGCAAGAGAATCGCCTAAGCCCAGGAGTTGGAGGTTGCTGTGAGCTGTCTGACTTCACGGCACTCTACCGAGGGTGATAAAGTGAGACTGTCTCTACAAAACAAACAAACAAACAAAACTTTATCCATAGAGTGCAAAGACTTATTCAATGATTTCAAAGTTAACTTTCTTCTGATCTAAAAATTAGACCCGCGTTTGGGTGAGCTACCTAATTTTGCAAATTCAAAGAAATCTTGAGCACAGACAAATGTGTGCTCCCAGACATTCTATAAAACCCACTACTAAAATTTCTTATATCATTTCTTCTCAATATGTGAAATTTTCCTAATGGTATAACCCTGCACGTTCTTCAAATGATCCTTGTCTGATGCACTCAATGAAACTCTTGCTAGGATTTTGTGTATATTTAAATGAACATATTCCCTCTTGTAAACCTTGATCTTCTAAACATAGGCATTTAATAATTTTACACTATTTCCATCAACTCAGAAAATGACTTGTAATAGAGTTCATTGACCTTTACTAATGGAATCTGTTTATTTTCTAAGAATGTGTTTGCAAGAGGATATTCCTTCTTTTAAAAAGACAAATTGTGCTTACCTTATAGTGTGAGTATAAAGTTTACTGATTTATAGTCAGCGACATACCTTTGCAATTTACTATCTCGGAGACTGTAAATGTAATTAAGTGAGTAATATATGTAGAAACACCATAACTTTAAAGCAGCATATAAAAATTATAATTTTGTATTATTAATACACACTCTTTTTAGCTTTAATTTATTCAACATTTTATTTAGAAACCTCATTTAGAAATTAGACATTATTTTCTTTGAGTGGCTTTTCATAACCTTTTCCTGCCTACCTCCCCAGACTGAATCTGGTTCATCTCTATAGTTCCATAATTTAGTTCATGATCTGGGGTAGCAAGTACTCAATAAATATTTATTTCAAGCATTCTTAGCTTTCTACTCCCTTCTACTTCTGACAACTAATGTTTTCTAAATTAGGTTGTGTTAAAGTTACTCTTGGTTTTATTCCATAATAAAAAGCCTGTAGGCTTGAACAATTTTACTTTAAACCTTGCCAGCATTATTAAGGTAATTAAATGTGCGTTCATACTTTGCATTTTATATTTTCATTCAAACTCCATCTTCCTTTTTTTGTTGTTGTTTAAATTTAATCATGAAAGGCCCACTAGATGTCTAAAAGCTACTAAGATTGTTCAGATAGGAAGAGGCCACTGCTCCCTCTGCTGTTTTTGCAGAGAAAGAAGATAACCAGAAAAACCTTACCCAGTCAGTCTGAGATTCTGGGCAGAGACTTGCTCGCCATCTGAAGGAGGATGTTAGCATTCTGATTTAAGCCTGAATTTCCTTTACAACATAAGCAGAATTAAACATTGTATTAATACTCAGCTTGTCATATTTGGTAGATATTATGAAAAAAGATGTCTTAGAATCCAGATTAGAAAAGCCATTATTAAATAAATTAAATTGAGAAGTATAAAATAGTAAAAATCATAAATAAATTTGACCATTTCTCAGTCTGATTAGTGAATAAAATTCCAAAGACAACTTTTTCTTGGTGAGAAAAGTTGTTAGTGTTGAAGCCTCCATATATAATATATGTAAGGTACTTTGAAGTTGCAACATAGATTAATAAGCATTATCTCAATTGATCTTCACAATAAATGCTTGAAGTTAATAGGTCAAGAATATGATCACAATTGTTCCCCCCGTTTTAAAGGGAGGAGTCTCTACAATGATGCAGAAGTCTTCTATTGGACCTTCAAAACAATCTCATGACACTTTTATGCCCTAGGTTTTAATAATAGCTAAACTTTAATGAATGTCTACTATGGTCAGATATGGCAACAAGTAGTTTGTAAGTAGTTTGCCTTATTTCATCCTCACAAGAACCCTGTGAAGGAAGCATTATTATCATTCCCATTTTATAGTTTAAAAGAAATAAGCCACAATCACTTTTCAGGCTAAATTGTTATTCAAAATAACACCCTAACATCCAAGGTAAATCATTTAAAAAACTCACTAAAGCCAACTCACATACATGTGGCAAATTGCTTAAAAATCATAGAACTCTTTGTTGAATGTCTTGAAATATTCATATATTTAGGTCTATCTTAAACAAATTTTCTAGCAGAAAACATTACTAGAAAAAATATATATGCATACCAACCAAGTTGTAATTATATTGAATATGTTTAAATCTAAAAGTAATACATATATATATACACATACATACATATATATACATATATATGTATATATATCAGAATAAAAACTCTTCAAAAACCTGGCTATAAAAGGAACATATCACAATGCAATAAAAGCCATATGTGACAGATCCACAGACCCACAAAACAAGAATCCTCACTTTCACCACTGTCATTCAACATAGGACCAGAAGTTCTAGCTAGAGCAATCAAATGAGAATAAGAAATAAACAGCATCCAAATTGAAAAGGAAGAAGCCAGATGATTCTTGTTTGTAAATGATGTGATCTTATATCTAGATAAATATAAAGAATCCACCAAAAAACTATGAAAAATGATAAATAAATTCATTTAAGTTACAGGATACAAAATCCACATAGAAAAATTAGTAGCATTTCTCTAAGCCAACAGCAAACAATCTGAAAAAGAAATCAAGAAAATAATTCCATTTGCAATAGCTACAAATAAAATAGCATACCTAGGAACAAACTTAACCAAAGAGAAGTGAAACATTTTCTGTAATAAAAACTACAAAACATTGATGAAAGCAATTGAAGAGGACACAGAAAAATAGAGAGATATTTCAAGTTTATGGATTGGAAGAATCGATATTATTAAAATACTACCCAAAGCAATCTACATGCAATTCAATCCCCATCAAAATACCAATCATATTCTTCACAAGAATAGAAAATTTAATCTAAAAATTCTTATATAACCACAAAACAGCCAGAACAGCCAAAGCCATCCTGAGCAAGAAGAACAAAACTACAGGAATCACATTACCTGACTTCAAATTATACCACGGAGCTATAGTAACAATAACAGCATGGTACTAGAATAAAAACAGACATGCAGACCAATGGAACAGAGTAGAAATCCAAAAAAATGAATCCATACATCTACAGCAAACTTTTCTTTCATGAAGGTGCCATAACCACACAGTGAGGAGGGTACAGTCTCTTCAGTAAATGGTGCTGAGAAAACTGGATGTCCATTTGCAGAAAAATGAACTTAGTCTTTTATCTCTCTCCATATGCAGAAATTAAATCAAAATGGATTAAAGACTTAAATCTAAAACTTGAAATTATGAAAATACCAAAAGAAAACATTGGGAAAATGCTTTAGGATATTGGTCTGGGCAAAGAATTCCTGAGTAATAGTCCCAAAGCACAGGCAACCAAAGCTTCTACACAGCAAAGCAAACAATCAACAAAGTGAAGAGACAAAAAACAGGGTAGGATAAAATATTTACAAACTACCCAACTGACATTGGATTAATAACTAGAATATACCCATATAAGAACTTTCAATGACTCAACAGAAAAAGTTAAATAATCTGATTAAAAATGGCCCAAAGGAAAAAAAAGGGCAAAAGATTTGAATAGACATTTCTCAAAAGATAACATGCAAAAGACTAGCAAATAAAAAAAACAAGTCCAACATCATTAATGCAATTCAAAACATGAGATATCATCTCACTCTAGCTAAAGTGGCTTTTATCAAAAAGACAGGCAAAAAATCAATGATGGCAGGGATGTGGGAAAAAGGAATCTTTGTGCACTGTAGGTAGGAATGGACAGTAGTGCAAACACTGTGGAGAACAATATGGAGATTCCTCAAAAATACTAATAATAGAACTACTGTATGACCCAGCATTTCCACTGCTAGGTATAGATCCAAGAAAGGAAGGAGAGAGAAGGAGGAAGAGAAGGAGGGAGATAGATCAGTAAGTCAAAAAGATATCTGAACTCCTTTGATTATTGCAGCTCTATTCACAATAGCCATGGTTTAAAAGTAACTTAAGTATCTGTCAACAAATGATCAGATAAAGAAATTATGGTACATATACACAATGGAATATGATATGGGTATAAAATAATGAAATTTAATTCTGTCACATAACATGGATGGAACTGGAAAACATTAAGTTAGTGAAATAAGCCAAACACAAAAAGACACAATCTTACATATTATTCCTTGTATGTGGGAGCTAAATATTGAAAACAATTGATCTTATGGAAATAGAGAGTAGAATGATGGTTACCAGAGGCTGGAAAGGGTACTGGGGAAAAAGGACAAAGTGGAGATAGTTAATGTGTGCAAAATTATAGTTAGATGGTGAGAAAGAATGAACAGTATTTGATAGTACAAAAAAAGTGACTATAATCAACAATAACTTAGGATATATATATATATATATATTTTTTTTTTTTTGAGACAGAGTCTCACTTTGTTACCCTTGGTAGAGTTCTGTGGTGTCACAGCTCACAGCAACCTCCAATGCTTGGGTGTAAGCAATTCTTTTGCCTCAGCCTCCCGAATAGCTGGAATTATAGGTGCCTGCCAGAACATCTGGCTATTTTTTGGTTGCAGTTGTCATTGCCATTTTATCTGACCGGGGCCGGGTTCGAACCCACAACCCTCAGTGTATGTGGCTGGTGCCCTACCTACTGCCACCCAGTTAGGGTATATTTTAAAATAATTAAAATAGTGAAATTGGAATATACATAATACAAAAAATGTTAAAGGCCTGAAGTGATGGACACCCCAATTACCATGATTTAATACACATTATATGCCTGTATTAAAAAATCACATGCATCCTATAAACATTTGCAACTATTACATACCTATAATAATTAAATTTTTGAAAATCATTAAAGTAATAAATAAATTGACTCCAGATTTAGAGGTGGAACTTACATTCCAGAATACCTTCAAATCTAATAAACACAGACACCCTATGTCTTACAACATTATTTATTAAATTTTATATAATTTGAAAATTCTGCAGAATATATTTCAACTATTTTCATATCAGTCCTGGAAGTCTTCCCTTATCCCTTTACAAGATAAATACTGGCATGAATTAAAGTCTATTGAACCCTCCCCTCATGATTGAATGTGAGCTTTGTATTTAGGCTCAATATGTTTTCCTGTTAGGTCTTCAAACAGACAGCTGAAATCGTGGCCTTTGAAATGACTTGAAATAACATAAGCCACTATATAAAAAATTTGCACTATAACAGAAACAACATGAGATTGAAACAAAGACCTCTTGCTGGTTCTAATTTCTGATCATATCATCCCCTTTGCTTTGTAGGATTTAATCCACAGAACTACTCAGAGTTTCGGAAGGCAATGCAAAAAGTTGTTAGCATCTCTAAAATGATACAGATCTCCACACTCCAAATACACAAAAGTTTTCAGAAAAATGTACTTTAGCAAGAAAAAACTATATAAGATAAACACAATTACATTATGATGAAGTGAAAAATCTTGATTAGCTGTCCAGTTTGCCACCTTTACGTTCACTGTTTATTTAGCTGCATGTACCATTGAGCAAACAACTAGAAACAATTATCAAGGTTTTTCAATAATAACAAATCATGAGGTAAAACTTTATAATTCTGAAAATTTTATCCATGAACTTAAATATTTTCTAAGTATTTGGGGAAATACCAGATTGATTAAATTTTATACCAATACCCCAGTATTCTGTGGGAGGCTAGTTTAACCACGTCACACTGGATTCAAACTGTGATCCTCTCAATCATTTTTCCTTCCATTGCTTCCCCCAAATAAAATCCACAGGAATTTTCACATTGAATTTCTTTTGATTTGATTTTATATGTGAGCAAAAGTGAACTAAATCCAGCATGAGTGGACTGGCAAAACAAGGAAGAAAAAGACACCATACACTGGGTAAGAAGAAACCAGCCGAACCTTGTAGGATTGGTAAAAGTTGAGAGCGGCTGGCATAATTGTATCAAAACCCTGGAAAACCCAGACACAAGACAAATTGATGCTTACTCCTAGACTCTTTTCCATGGCCCCCCATGAGGTATTCATGAAAAAGATGGGAGCACAGTGGATAACTGAGGAGAATCACTTTTTGTGAAAAGCAACAGCCTTAAATATCTGTGAATGAGGCAGAAAACGCATCACTCACCAATATAGATAAAGACCCATTGTTGATGGGAGAATGCGGGAGAAAAATTCTCTACTTCTGGAAAAGGGCCAGGACCATTTCCTGTATTAATAGCATTAGAGGTGTGTTGTCACACTGAGGAAAAGCAGAAACTCTCTCCTATGGCAGGACATCAAAAAACCTACCCCCTCCCCCTCCACTACCACTACATAACCCAACCAAGGACATACAATTATCACAAGAGCCAGAAATGTTACCTCTAGGTATTAACTCAAGAGAAATAAAAGCATGTACACACAAGAGCTGTGTAAGAATGTCTATGGTAGCCTAATTCATAATTGCTAAAAATAATCTAAATCGAAACAACCCAAAAGTCCATCAACTGGTGAATAGATGATAAACTGTGTCATCGCTATTCAGGAGACTACTACTCACCAGTAAAAAGTAATGAACTACTATAGCAATGGAGGAAATGCTAATGTGTTAAGTTACATGAAAGAAGACAGACACAAAAGACTACATAACTATATGCTTCTCTTCTTATGGTATTCTAGAAAGGCAAAACTGTAATGATAAGAAAAAAAGAGGTCAATGATGGCTTGGAGGTGGGAGGGGAGATTGAGTACAAAGCAACTCAAAAGAACTTTTAGAGGGAATGCAAATGTTCTTTATCGTAATCATGGTGATGGTTACATTCCTATACACATTTTCAAGTACATAAACAGAGTGAATTTTACTGCATTTAAATTATGCCTCAATAAACTTGACTGAAAAATCAAGATATACGTATTTAGCCTCATTTTTGTCATACTCTAAGAGACCTTGAAAAAACTTTTACTTCATTTCAACTAACTTTTATAAAGTACCTACTATGTGTCATGCCATGTTATATCAAAGAGGTTTAGCTGTGGTCTTTCAGGAACACACAGAGTAGTTAGACATTTCTGAAAATATCTTCAGCATTTTATAGATTAAACATGAAATCTCAATACAAAATCAAAATATTTTGAACTACATGGCAATAGAGCATATAATTGCAGAACTTTTTGGCTGCAATATAAGAGGGTGTTAGGGAGGAAATTATAACCTAAAAGGCATTTGTTGCAAAACAATAAAAATTAAAAGTAAGTGCATAAAATGTTTAAGACAAGAAACAAAAGATGTGTCAACAAACTAAAAAAAAAAAACCCTCAAAATAAACAAACAAGAGAAAAAACGAAGGAAATTATATTTAAAGTTAACTTAATAGTTATTAGACTGCCTTAATATAATAGTGCACAAATATCTGAGTCTTTAGTTTATAATATGTATTGTTAATCATCAAGAACTTAGAGTATGCATTCTTTCCCTAACTAAATTGATCACTAACCCATTTGTGTGTGTGTGTATGTGATTATAATACCTGCCTTATGTCTAATGACACATAGGGGAAAAATCAGGAAAACTAATCTGTTGGTTTAATTAAGTCACTTAACTTTTCTGAGCTCTAATTTTCCTCTGTAGAAAAAAAATATTTAATTTCTCCTTGTCTCTATTCCTCAAGCTCTAGATGGTTGTACAGAGAAGAGAGGAAAGTAAGACCAATATAAGAGATCTACTAATAAAGTTACATAAAGCACCTCACATGTCAGCAAGATGGTGGAGTAGGACTCTCCAGTGCTCATCTCCCTGATGAAACAACTCAGACAACTCAGGCATCCATGCATGGAAATGCCTTCACAAGAGCAAAGAAAAACCAGGTGAGAGACTCCAGCACCTGAGTATACCACTGAAATAAGAAAAGATACACTGAAGGTGTAGGAGGGACAGTTTTACATTTCCTTCATCAGCCCCCAGAAGCACAGCACAGAGATACCCTCCTGAAGGGGTGGGGAGAGAGAAGTGAGTACCACACTTTGCCTTGGACCCCAACTCCAGACCTACTTTAATAAAAACTCAGCACCAATCAGGCCCCCATAGCCCCAGACACAAGGTGGGTACCTAAGGACTGAGCCTGTAGGCCCACCCAGCACAAGGCCCGACCTTGCAGCCCCAGGAAACCCAGACATGACAGGTAGATTCAGTCTCTCAGTGATCCCACCACCAGGTCAACCCCAGTGGCCCTAGGCATCAGAGTGACTCCAGCCCTTGGCTAGTCCCATGGACACCAGCTTCAGGCCCTCCTCCAGCACCAGGTTTTCCCCATAGTCCATGGAATTAGGCCAGCACCCATGGAACCAGCCTCTAGTCCACCTCCTATGACCTAGAATTCAGGTTTGTACCAACAGACTGAGTTTCAAACCTGACACAGCACCTGGAAGGATATAGCAGCCCCAGGCTCCATACTGGCAGCCAGGCAGCCCAGCACAGAAAGGTATAAGCAGACTTCAGACCTGTCCCAATATCAGACTAGCCCCCACAGAATCAAGCTCCACTTCCCCAGCACCAGGCTCCCACAGCCTTAGACTTCAGGCTGGCACTCATGAACTCAGTCTACAAGATGGCCCCTTCCCCAAGCGAGACCCTACAGCTCCAGGCTTCACATCTGCTTTAGCACCAGGTTGCTACTCCCAGCCACAAACACTATCCAGGTAACTATGGGCACAGGCTCCAAACATACCCAGAGCCAGGCTGGTCCCTGCAATATTACCCTCCATCCCAGTTCCTATGACTTCATGCTCCAGCAAATCTAGAATCCAGGCCTATCCCAGTAGAAGAAAAGAGAAGGAGAAGAATGAAATCACACCTAACTAGTACAATGTACACCAGGTGATGGGCACACTTGTAACTTTGACTCAAACAGTATAAAAACAAGCCATGTAACCAAAATATTTGGACCCCCATAATATTTTGAAATAATGATAATAATAAAGACTAGAATAAGCCTCAACTTCTCCAAATAAACAGACACAAACATAAGGCAATAAGAAATGTGAAAAAGCAAGAAGACACAACACTATCAAAAGAACACAACAATCTCCCAGTGACTGACCTCAAAGATGTGAACTGCCTGACCAAAAAATAAAAAATAAAACAAAATTGAAATAAATGTTATAAGGAAGGTCAGTGAACCTCAATAAAATAGAGAAACAATTTCATGAAATCAGAAAGATAATACATAACAAAAAGAAGCATTTAAGAGAGATGAAATTGTAAGAAAGGATATTCTGGAGCAAAAAAAATACAACAAATGAAATGAAAAAGGCAATAAAGGGCATAAACTGAATAAATAATCAAGTAGAAGAAAGAAATTGTGAAATCAATGAAAATATGCAGTCAGAAGAGAAAAAGAGAAAAAATATGAAAAGAAATGAAAGCTTAGAAGATAAAAGGAATAGTGTCAAAAGAAAATATTATAAGTTACAGGAGCTTGTGAAGAAAAAGAGAAAGACAAAGAGGGTAGAAAGATTATTTAAAGAAATAATAGCAAAATTTTTCAAATTTTGTGGAAAGATATCTAAGTACAGCAAGGTCAAAATCTACAATCAGATTAAATCCAAACAAGACTATGACAATGCATAATATAATCTAACTGTCAAAACTCCAAGGAAAAAATAAGGTCCTGATAGCAGCAAAAGAAAAGAAGCAAATAATACACAGGCAGTATGAGTAAGATTAGCAACAAATCTCTTATCAGATACCTTACAGACCAGTACAAAGTGAGATTCTACAATTTATGATAGGATTTTAACAATTTTTCAGCTTGAAGATGGTGTGACAGTGATATACAGTTAGTAGAAATCACACTTTGAGTATTCATACAGTTTTTCTGTTTCTCACTTTCAGTATGGTGTTAGATACATAACATGAAATATTTTAATATTTTCTTCTAAAATAGGCTTTATGTAAGAAAATTTTGCCCAACTTCTGGCTAATGTAAGTGTTCTGAGCACACTTAAATAGTCTAAGCTAAACTATGATGATTAGTTGTATTAAACACCTTTTAGAAGCTTGACATTTTAAAATTATGATGGGTTTATCAGAACCTAACAGCATCATAAAGTAGGAGCATCCCTTATTTTTCTAAAGGGTAAATAACATAAAAAGATGTAAATTACGTCTCAAAATTTTAAATGCAGAAAGGTGGAGTAAGAATTTAGAGGTTTTATTTTTTAATGTGATCAAAGTTAAGTTGTTATCAGTTCAAAATAGCCTGTTCTAAGTTTTTTTTTTAAAATCTAGTGGTAATCACAAAGCAAAAACTTACAGTAGATACAGGAGAGATAAAAAAAATCAAAGCATATTTCTATAGAAAAATCACTTAATCGTAAAAGGAAGATAATAAGAAAGGAAGTACAAAACAAATGACCTATAAAACAACCAAAAACAATTAACAAAATGACAGTAGTAAATATAGGTAGATTAAATTATTCAATCAAAAGACATAGAGTGGTTAAATGGATTAACAATAAATGTGATACACCTCATTAACAGAAAGAAACATAAACACCATATGATCATCTCAATAGATGCAGGAAAAGCATTTCACAAAATTCAAAATACTGTCAACATATTAGGTATATAAGAAATTTACCTCAAACTAATAAAGGCCATATTAACATACAATACTCAAGAGTAAAAAGTTGACAGCTTTTCCTCCAAGAAACAAGAATGTTCACTCTTACTGCTTCTATTCAACATATACTGGAAGTCCTAGCAAGATAAATTAGGTAAGAAAAAGAAAAAGCATCCAAAATCTAAATTAGAAAAGAAGTTAAATTATCCCCATTTTCAGATGACTTGTTATTATACATAGAAAATCCAAATACTCCACCCCCCAAAAATTGTTAGAACTGACAGATACGTGAATTCAGTAAAGTTGCAGAGTATAAAGTCAACATGCAAAAATTAGTAGCATTTCTGCACACTAACAATAAACTATCAAAGGAAAAAAAAACAGAGAAAATCTCATTTATAATAGCTGGGAAAAAAAAACCCTTAGGAATAATTTTAACAAAGGAAGTGAAAAACTTATATACTGAAAATATAAAACATTGATGAAAGAAATTGAAGAAGACAAATAACATTTTTTAAAAATCACATTCATGGATTAGAAGAATTAATATTGTTAAAATGCCCATATTATCCAAATTAATTTACAAATTCAATGTTACTCTTTTCAAAATCCAAATAACATTTTTTTATGGAAATTGAATGAGCAATCCTAAAATTCACATGGAAACAAAAACCTTGAATAGTCAAAGCAATCTTGAGCAAAGAGAACTAATATGGAAGCATCACACTACCTGATTTCAAAATATAATATAAAGTTATAGTAATCAAAGCAGCATGGTACTGGCATAAAAATTGGCACATAGACCAATGGAATAGAATAGAGCACCTAAAGGTAAATCCACATGTTTGTGGTGAACAAATTCCCACCAAGGTGCCAAGAATATGTAATGGGGAAAGGACAATAGTGTTGGGACAACAGATTATCCATATGCAGAAGAATGAAATTAGACCCTTATCTAACCCAACCTACAAAAATTAACTCAATGGATTAAAAATTTAAATATCATATTGATACTATAAAAGTGCTAGAAGAAAACACAGGGGAACAGCTCCAGAACATTGGCTTGGGCAATGTCTTTTTGATATGAATCCAAAGCATAGGCAGCAAAAGCATTACACATGATTACATCAATCAAAAAAGTTTGGGCACACCCAAGGAAGCAATATCTGACAAGAGATTAATATCCAAAATATATAAGAGACTCACACAACTCAATGGGATGAAAACAAATAATCTGAATTTAAAATGTGTAAATGATCTGAACAGACATTTTGCAAAAGAAGACATACCAATAGCCAACAGACATATGAAAATTGTTCAACATCTCTAGTCATTAGAGACTATGTGATATAATTCCTACTATCAAAAAGATTAAAAACAAAAAGTATTTATAAGGATGTGGCTAAAAGGGAACTTTTGTACACTCTGGGTAGGAACATAAATTAGTACAGTCATTATAGAAAACACCTTGTAGTTCCCCAATAGAACCAATCATATGATCCTGCAATCCCACTTCTGAGTATATATTCAAAGAAAGTGAGATCAATATGTTGAAGATATCTATCCTCCCATAATCATTGCAGCATTGTTCACAATAGGGAAGATATGGAATCAGTCTAAATGTCCATCAGTAGATGAGTAGGTAAAGAATTTTTAGTATATGTACTCAAAAGACTACTATTTCATCCTTTAAAAAGCAGGATAATTTGTCACAAGTTGTCATTTGCAACAAGGATGAATCCAGAGGACATTATGCTATGAAATGTCAGGCACCAAAAGACAAGTGATCTCATTTATATGTGGAATCTAAAAAGTGGAATTCATGAAAGTAAAGAGTAGAATGATGATTACCAGAGACTAGGTGTGAGGATATCTTTGGGGAGAAGTCCAAAGGATTAAAATTGTAGTTACATAGAAGGAATAAGTTTCAGAGATCTGTTGCACAACCTGGTGACTATACATTATAACAATGCATTTTATTGTTAAAAATTTGTAAAGAAGTAGGTGGTTCCTGTGCTCAGTGGGTAGGGTGCCAGCCCAAGATACAAGGATAGTGGGTTCGAACCCAGCCCTGGCCAAAGTGCAACAACAACAACAACAACAACAAAAGCTGAGCATTGTGGCGGGTGCCTATAGTCCCAGCTACTTGGGAGGCTGAGGCAAGAGAATCGCCTGAGCCCAGGAGTTGGAGTTTGCTGTGAGCAGTGACACCACAGCACTCTACCGAGGGCAATAAAGTGAGACTCTGTCTCAAAAAAAAAAAAAAAAAAACACCAAAATTTGTAAAGGAGTAGATTTTAAGTGTTCTCTCCAAAAGAAAAAAATTTATGAAAAATAATGCATGTGTTAATTAGTTTGATTTAGCCATTTCACAATGTTTCAAAACAGCATGTTGTACAAAAATATATACAAAATTTGTTACATAAACTAAAAGTTACATAAAGCAATAAAGAGAAAATATGTGAAAATAGAATTTTAAAAATAAATAGCTGTATCATATTAAAAGTTTAGACCAGGCATCCTCAAACTTTTTAAACAGGGGGCCAATTCACTGTCCCTCAAACCATTGGAGGGCCGGAGTATAGTTTAAAAAAAAAAAAAGAACTACAAACAAATCCCTATGCACACTACACATATCTTATTTTGAAGTAAAAGACAAAACGGGACCAAATACAATTCACATCAACTCATGTGGCCCACGGGCCATAGTTTGAGGACCCCTGGTTTAGATAAAAAGAAAAAGATAATCCACTAGCAAAGTGGGGAAAAGGGAAGTGATTTGGGGGACTCACAGGAAATGAGTATCAATTACATATATGGAGAGAGAGTTAGAAAAGAAACCAATGCTGATGGACTTAAGTTCACGCAAATCAGAAAATTTACCAAGCATCTGAGAACAAATACCCTTCAAACGGGCTAGATTTCCTCTCATTCTTTAATCATGTCTTCCCCAGATTCAATCAAATTCTTGTATAGTCCCTCAACAATAAGAGCCATGCTGCCACTATTATTTTTTAAATTCCAACTTGTTTTTTTCTGACACTTCCATTAGCCAGCTACCAGGTGAACTGAGCAGTGCCATCTTAGCTAAACCACTTCACATATTTAGGAAATTGACTTTAAAAAAATCACTTTTAATCCAACACTAATTGAAACATTGAATGGGTACCTCTGCTGCTTAGAAAAAAAATTAAGTAGGTGATAAACGCATATTTATTTTAATGTGATCATGACATGTGCTAAAAAAGAAAAATTAGAAAAACTATTCACTCTCTAATGGAAATAGCTTCATAACAATAAAAAGATTTGGTAATACTGAGCAACAGTTCTTGAGAAATTGGTTACTATCAACAGTCAGTGCCTAATTTGCTAGTAAATGAGGTGAGAAGAAACCAAGAGTGTATAATAATCTCACAAACTGCTCATAATCGAATCATTACAGCCTTAATATGGAAGTAAGGGGATTATACCATGAAAATAAGAATAAGTATAAAATCACTACTTTGTCCTACATGTGTTAGGATAAACCTTATTTCCTAAGGCCTGATGTGGTTCCAAAAGAAATATCCTTTAGGAAAAGAAAAATCAGTATGAGTAGGTTTAATAACAGCTAAAATATATGTTCTTTGACCTACAAAAAAATTTTCAAATAATTTGTCAAGATATTTAATTTCCTAGGTGTCATACTTCACAGAGCATGTCATTAATAAAACAAACTATTTTCTGATTAGGTTAGAAGCTTAACTCACTTTATTAGATTTATAACTTGGTTCTTACTCTTTGACTTAAATTTTCAGGACCAATATTTTCAAAACTGTTTTTACTCTTCAATGTTAATATAGATATTCTTGTTGATTTATATAGTACCAAGAGATTTTGTCTAATTATACATTTTAATAATGACGTAGCCTCAAAACAATCGCCTCTTTTCATTGGATTTGTTTTCTTGAGTATTTTTCCTTTGGTTAGCAGATTATGTCACTAAGAAATTAACTGACTAAAGAAAATAAATTTCCCACTATGTTTTAAGAAGATAAAAACCTCCACAATTTTTAAAATTCAAATTTAGTTTTTCCAGAACATAAGGCAATTCATTCCCATTGCAAAATTTTGGGAAACCCTCCAAAGTACAGGGAGAAATAAAAGGAATCATTATAGTCCCACAAATCAAAGGTAGCTACTCTTAACTTCTATTTGTTCCCATTCTTCATGTGCATCAACCTTAAATACTTGAGTTCATAGGAATAAGAAATTTTGACCTTATTGTTTTTGTTTAAAATGAAAAGTAAGCATTTTATAAACTTCTCTGACTGCATGGTACTATATATTATATGCAAAGAATTAATCATAGTTGATTTTACTATTAAACATTATTAATAGATTCTATGAATAGTTCTGAACACTCAAATACTTTGAAAATTTCTATAATTTTTACTATTGTATTATGAAAAATACCCTGAGTAGAATAAAACAAATTCTGAGGCAGATGGACACAAGTTCAAATCCTGACTCAGCTATGAGGAAATTTTGGTGAGAAGTGAAAGTATGTAAGTAAAGTTTGCCACATGCTAGATAACCAGTGAAATGAAGCTATTATCAATGAAGTTTTTTTTAAACTTTAGCATATTTTATAATCATCAATGACCTAAGATTAGACTATTCAGTTAAATAATATGATCATTTTTACGGGTTTTCATACACATTAACTCCCACCAGTTTTGTATGAGATGTACATGTAGCCTGACCATTAACAATATGGGGTTGTTCTCAGACTTTCTAATTCAATAGGTGAAAATGTTATCTCATTTCAATTTATCTTTTGAGCACTTAAAAATATTACACATGTTTTTAAAGCAGGAATTAATTGTTTATAATTTTTTATTATTTTTATTATTAAATCATAGCTGTGTACATTAGTGCAATCAAGGGGTACTATATGGTGGCTTCGTATACAATCTGAACTATTTTCATCAAACTGATTAACATGGTCTTCATGGCATTTTCTTAGTTATTGTATGAAGACATTTGTATTCTGCTAACAAATGGAAAAACATACATGGTCATACTTCTGTATTAGTAGGGTTCACCTGTACCCTTCTAAGATGCTCTGTAGGTGTGGTCCCACCAATTACCCTCCCTCCACCCCAATCTTACCATCCCTTCCCCTCCCTTGCCCCTTTCCCCATATTCTTGTGCTATAGTTGGGTTATAGCCTTCATATGAAAACTATAAATTGGCTTCATAGTAGGGCTGAGTACATTGGATACATTTTCTTCCAGCTCCATCCTGTAACATGAAAGAGGTAAAGTCTCCATCTTTGTTAAGGCTGAATAATATTCCATGGTATACATGTACCACAATTTATTAATCTATTCATGGGTCATGGGCACTTAGGCTTCTTCCATGACTTAGCAATTATGAATTGGGCAACAATGAACATTCTGGTACAGATATCTTTGTTATAATACGATTTTTGGTCTTTTGGGTATATACCTAGTAAAGGAATTAAAGGATCAAATGGCA